>LWCA01000205.1:0-40681 GCA_001642005.1 Intoshia linei | reverse complement strand
GGTTTTTAATGGAACTTTTTTCTGTTGTCCAATTATTAATTATTTACCAAAAAATTAATGATTAATGTTTTTTCAAAAAAATATTAGTAAAAGATTTTCAAACTTTTTTAAAATCAGGTTTTTTCTTATGGAATGTCGGAATAATTATTGCAAAGGTAAAATGGGATTTTTTTCCTTAAGAGTTGGTAAAATTTGGTTTTTTCTTTTGGAATAAGATAGGGTAGTTTTTATTCTAAAACTTTGGTAAAAATGAATTTATAAAAAAAATATTGGTAAAAAGGGATTTCTTCCTTAAGGGTTGGTAAAATTTTGGTTTTTTGTCATAACATTAATTGGATGATTTAATGAAATATGTTGAAAATTGTAGATTAGCCTACAATCATCTAAATTTTCGTATTCACCCCATGAGAAGCACTGCATTAATCCTACTATTGCTATTTATTCAGATTCAGATAAATGACAAATGTGGTGTTAATTTATATGAGTGAATTAAGGATTCATTTTAATTGAAAATTATTAATTAAAACTTGCTGATATTAAAATTTAAAGAAAAGTATTTTATTAGACCTAAAATTTAGGTGCAGAGTAAACTTTCTCAATGTCTAAGTAAATTTTGTGCGGCCGTAGTATCTATGAGAAAAGTAGCATTGTGGCTGAATTTGTGGAAAGGTTGTGCACCCCATTGTTGTTTAGTTATACTGTTTATTTTTTTAAATTTGTTTCTAGCTCAATTTTTTTGGATTTTATTAACGATTTAATTTCTCTAATTCTGACTTATTTACATTATTTATATTGTATTCAAAGCATCCAAAAAAATTGAACTAGAAACATATTTAAAAAAATAAACTGTATAACTAAACATGGAGAACAATATTATCAAGTCGGTATCACGTTTAACAGTTCAAACTCCAATTTCCGTTATAATTTCTCCCATAATATTTTTAAAGTGATATTTAAAATGACAAACGCAACTCGAATAGATAGCGTTAAATGTTTTTGATTGCGAATTAGTTTTTCTATTTTAAAAATACACACTTTTAGTGCTAATTTCCCTTGATTCTTTGATGAGTGTGACACCCTAATATACGTATATTATACGTTCTTGGTATTTGATATTTACATGTGCACTGAGATACGAGCTATTGTGCAACTCTGTATGTTGATTTAATCTCAATTATTGATATCTTCAAAACGTATATTAAAATCATTTTTGCTATTTTTAAATAAATATTGCTTTTTTGCTAATTCTGTAAAAGGATTTATTTAGCCAAAAGAAATCACTATAATTATTGGATAAAATATCCTTATTTAATATGCAATGTTTGTTTATTTCAATAACTACAAGTCTTAGAATTTTATACAATTAACACTTCAATTGCAGTTTTTTCCGGGTGTTAGCAAATAAATTTCAACTTCCCAAACTCACATCTTACGGATCAAAAAGCCCAATTGTCCTTTTTTGAAAATCAAACGAGTTCGAAAATTTAAAAAAATATATCTTCAGGGCCAAAACCTCAAATTACCCTTTTTTTTAATGAAAACAGCCCTAGAATTTAAAAAAATTTACAGGTGGTAGAGTTTTATTCTATTAGCACACACAAAAAATGTGAAATAATAACGGTCCGAAAATTAAAAAAAAAATTAGTTTTATAGACCTTATTCCAGTTGATATAAATACAAAATTTTAACCTCATAAATCTACGCATTCCCGATGAAAATAAATTTTTAATATATTATCAACCAATAATTTTCAAATATTTCATACTACAATTTCAAAAAAAAATGTAAATTGAACATCTACTTTTTTCCAATAAAGAAATATGGGTGAAAATCTATATAATTCATTCTTTCGCAATTTTTAAATCTCAAATTCTCATTTCCAAAAAATTTAAATTAAAACTACAACAACGAATTACTAAAAGTAATACAACTTTTTTATTATCATTTTTATATTTATTACAATCCTTTGCAATATTGGTAAAATTCACCTGAAATATGTTTATAAAGTGCTGATTCCGTTAATTATTGATTAAATTGGTACTGAATATATATCATCACACTCAAAATAACAAAATAGTTTATAATTTTATTTTTTCTGGAATTTATGCTATTTATGACAATTTTTAGGATTTATTTATTAAATTGATACTGAATATATGTCATCACATTGAAAATGACAAAATAGGTTTCTTAATTTTATTTTTTCTGGAATTTATGCTATTTATGACAATTTTTAGGATTGGACTGTTTTTACTTTATTTTTAATATTATACACACATTCGGTCTAATAAATTAAAAAAATGAGATAACAATTGTTTTTAAAATTCTTTACGTAAATGTTAACAAAACAATATTAAGATTGAATAATTGACTTTAATGTAAAAATTAATTTCATATGACGGAAAGAAGTTTTGGAACCACTCCTTTAAAGGATTGATAATAGTGAATAGTATGATTTTTAAGTAAGATTTTTTAATTATTATTTTTTTTGGTAGAATAAAAATGTGCCCTCGGCAGAACTAGGCGCTTTTTGTACGTAATACATAACTGTCAACCTAGTTTTCTATATAAACATCTAATAGTAAATTAATATAAAGTTTTCATAATCCTATAAATTCGTAATATTTACTAGTCCCTATCAGGAAACACTGATCTAAATGAAATGTTGACATATTGTAAACAATCAAATTCAACAGCTAAAATGATATTTTGGCGTGGTTAACTAATAAATCTCAAACATTTACTTCATTTTGTTAGATAACCATCGCGGGCCACATTTGGCCACCTCTGCCCTAGCGACTTCATATATCAATCATATCTTACCTTATAAGAATAATCAATATACATTATGAATACTAATAGTTTAAATATCTACAATTCAAATTAATTTTAATCGTCGCATCACTAATTGCAATATGAAGTTACCTTAAACAATATGCCGGATAAACAAAAATAAAAATCGACAAAATGTTATAGTCCAAGACAATGACTTTAAGATAATAATATATGGGTTCTTTCCCTAAAATATAAAGTATAACAGTTTCAGAAAACATTGTGGGTAATAATTATTATTTCCGTAGTGCGTAAACATACATGTATTATGTGATAATATCTTAAGTAAAAATAACCATATAGAGTAGATTTTCCTTGAAAAACATTGTAAATGATTGCATTTAGCGTAGGAAATGTGACTTTTCCATAAAAATAAGAATCAATTGTTATATTTATAAACTAAATTATAAATAAGGTAAAAAATGAAATGGAACGAAAAATTTTTTATATAATATATAAATAAAAGAGAATATTCTCTTAAACCCAACCATTTTTACTTAAAATACATAAAAATCAAAATTTACCAATCTTTAAGGGAAAAATCCACTTTTACAAACGCTTAAGGAAAAATCCCAATTTTACCAACCTTTAATAGAAAAATTCGCTTTTAAAAGCCCTTTAGGCAAAATCCCAATTTACCAATTCTAAAAGGTAAAAATTCGGTTTTAAAAACCCTTTAGGGAAAATTCCAATTTTACCTACCTTTAAGTGAAAAATCCACTTTTACAAACGCTAAGGAAAAATCCCAATTTTACCAACTCTCATAGGAAAACCCACTTTTACCAAATTTTAATGGAAAAATCGAGTTTTTGTTTTTGAGTTATATCATCCACTACTGACCCAAGTTAAAACTGAAATATTAAGATACCATGTTATACCTACAAACCATATTACAAAAAAATTTGAAGTATTTATATGGTGTTCACACCATTTTTAGAGAACTTTTTTTATGAGAACAATAAGAATGTAATTATGGCAATAGTAGAGTATTGTAATATATTTTACAAAAGCATTTTTTGTCAGTTTCAATTTATACAGAACATTAAATTTAAATACTGACAGTATATTCAAAGTACGGACAAAATAATATTTTTTACTGCCCTTACAATGTATTTACTGACAATCCATTATTTATACTGACACCTTGTCAACTGGCACCTAAAACGCTGACAATCGATTATATCAACTGAGATAGTCCGCAATTCTGTAAATCTGGATTTTTCCCTTAAAGGTTGGTAAAACTAGAATTTTTCCTGTTAGTTTTGGTAAATTTTGATTTTTACTAAAAATGGTTGGATTTAAGTAGACACTCTAAATAAAATAAACCAAAATAACGATTCCAAACATAACAGATTTGATTAAAGTATGTTTAAAATTTAAATATAAATTTTTTAATCCAACAGTTATTCTAAAACAAAAAATTGAAAAAATGAATAAAAAAAAATAAAATACCCACAAATAAAAAAATATGGCCAAGCAAAAATAGATCCAATTATACCAGCATAAATTCCATTCATAGAATACTTTGCTATATGTGATGCCAATATAACATTTGTCATGTACATACAAAAGGATGAAGGTAAAAATGACGTTGAATTTTGAAAATAGCATGTAGAAAATAAGACAATAATTAAATAGTACAATCCACATCGTTTGTAAATGTGTATTTTTCTGGAAAAATAAATTGCATAAAATTTAAAAAGAATATAAAATTTACCTAATTAAATAGAATTGACTAAAGCAAGATAATAAAAGTAGAAAAAATTTTAAAAATAAAACATCCATTGAATAAACTCGATTTAACATGAAAAATGTCTTGCGGGGAGCAAAATATATTGAAAAATAATGTAACAGCAAATAAAAATACGATCGTAAACCATATTGTTCTGCATATTCCCATGTTTGGTAGCCGTAGCCATATTTTAAAAAATGTAGCTAAAATGTATAAAATTAAAATAAATTTGTCAATCATTATTTCAAATTTTAGCCAAGTTACCTCATCTCTTATTTGAGATAACCTTTCAACATATTTTATATTTTTTAAATAATTTACATTAAAATCATAAATAAGCGTATAATTACAGATATTCAAAGTTGGCTTAAAATTTATACTTTTTGAAAAACTAAAATTACCGGTTCCAAATAATTGAAAGTTTCATCGCAATCATCAATTATTGAAAAGAGAATATAAAGTAATCTACTAACAATTAACAAGATTAAAACGTGAAAATATTTAATCATTTCATAAAAAAAAATGATTTGAATTCAAAAATTCATTTTTAAAGGTAAACTCAAGTTGTCTGAGACAAAAAAATTAAATTAAGCAATAAATATAAATTTTTTTTAATATAATTAACAATTTTGTTGTACATATAGTGATATTTTGTTAAAATTGTTCATTTTTATATTATTGCAAATTGGATTAAAATGTGATTAAATTTTGTTAGAATTTATTTATAACAATTAATAAATAGTTAAATAAATAAAATTAACAATATTTCAACATCAAAACTAAATCTCTACAACTGAAGAAATAATAAAGTGCAATTATTTGAACATCAATAAATAAACAATAATTATACCTAAAAATGGATAAATATGGGAATAAAGTGATTGTTTGTGATAACGGAACAGGAGTAATTCTAGCGTTTTGTTGATATTTTGATATTTAGTTTTATAATTTACATTTTATTTTTTAAATAGTTTGTCAAATGCGGATTTAGTGGTTCTAATTTTCCAGATTATCAATTTCCGGCCATTGTTGGTAGGCCTGTTTTGAGAGCAGATACGGAAATTGAAAATGTTCATTTAAAGGTTTTTACATGTGGGAAAGTGTTTTGAATTTTGTACATGTAGGATATTATGGTTGGAGATGAAGCTGACAAAGTACGCAATATGTTGGAAATTAGTTATCCAATGTCAAAAGGACAAATTATTAACTGGGAAGATATTGTACACATTTATGATTACGCTTTCAGTAATTTTTTTTTAATTTACTAGAATATTTACATGGACCATGTAGTAATATGTATTATTTGGAATACAAATTAAAATTTACATCATTTTAGGTGAAACAAAATTAAATATTGATCCCAAAAATAGTAAAATTCTACTTACTGAACCACCTCTTAACCCTAAAAAAAACAGTATCAAAATGGCAGAGGTTTTATATTTTATACATGTACTTCTTTATGCTTTGAAATTCTTTTTAATTTTATATACTAGTTAATGTTCGAACATTACAATTTTTCGGCAATTTATATATCTATTCAAGCTGTTTTGACTCTTTATGCTCAAGGTTATTCTTTTTTTAATCATTTTTAGTAATAATTGTAGACTCCAATGTTTAAGGGAAAATCCCCTTTTTTCGATATTTTGTTAAAAAATATAATTTTACCAAACATTAAAAAAACCCACCTAATCCATATCCTAAATAAAATCCATATTTACCAAACTTTAATTTTTCAAATACCAAATACCACATTTTTTCTCTCAAATCCAACATCTTTTATGGTAGAGGCAGGTTACAATCACACTAACGCCATTTTGACGAAATCGAGAAATGCGTTTATTATTTTAATTGCCATTTTATACACATGTTTTCCAATAGGGGACGTAAAATAGTTATTATTTTGTTTTTAAATTACTTACGGCTATATTTCGATATCTAACCATGACATGACGTAGAATTGTCACAATTTTGTGTTGTACCTGGACCATAATAGTATGTCAAAAATATTATAGAAATTGGACGTTTATTACTTTGAGAATCACTACTTTAAAGGATTTACCAAAAATTTAATTTTAATTTTAAATTTTAAGACACTTTATTCCAAGTTAAATTGTTGGTCAAATATAAATTTCAGATTTCTCATGAATTGTATTTTTATTTCGAAATCAATTTTCGGGAACTTGGTGAAAAATTCCGACCTAATGAGTTTTGCACTGTATTAATGAATATTATTACTTTGTTATATAAATCAGTGTTTTCCAACCTGTCCATTTTTGCTGTTACGTACCGGTAAATGGTGGCAACTAAATTAAATTTTAACATTGTGGTTATAAAATTTTCAACTGTGATAAATGAGTATTACTTATTTATTCGAAACGAATGTTATTTAAAATGAGTTTTTAGTACATTTTTAAAATGGTATATATAAAAATGTACCTTTGGGACCCACAGAAATTATACAGAATGGCAATTGGGAAACGCTGATGTACAGTATATTAATTTAAAATTAGGTCTTATGACTGGAGTAGTATGTGATTGTGGGGATGGAGTCACTCACATTGTTCCAGTTGTCGAGGGGCACGCTTTAACACATTTAATAACGCGATTAGACGTGGCTGGGCGCCATGTTACAAATTATCTCATTAAATTATTGAGTTTACGTGGCTACATTTTCAACAAATCTGCAGATTTTGAACTCGTTCGTAGAATAAAAGAAAAATTATGTTATTGTGCTTACGATATTGAGCAGGAAGAGATTTTAGCTCATGATACAACCGTTCTTGTTGAAAAATATACAGTATACTTTTATACATACTTATATAACATGCTATCCAATATGTGTGTGTGTTACCGTTTATTTCAATAACTATCGGTCTTAGAATTTTATAAAGTCCACATCTCTGATGCATTTTTTCCGGGTGTTAGCAAAATAAATTTCAACCTTCTCAACCCACATCATTTGGGTCAAAAACCCCAATTGTCCTTATTTTTGAAAATCAAACGAGTTCGAGAATTTAAAAATATATATATGTATCTTCAGGACCAAAACCTCAAATTACCCTAGAATTTAAAAAATATTACAGGTTGTACAGTTGTATCCTATTAACACACAAAAAAAATTTCAATCTGAATAAGTGACGCCTTCACGGTCAAAAAAGCATTTAACTATTCATATATTTTTTTTCCGAAATATTTTATTAACAAATTGTAAAACAAAAAAGGTGAAATAATTAATTGTCCGAAAATTAAAAAAAAAGAAGATTATTCTGATAGAGCTTATTCCAGTAGATATAAATACAAAATTTCGACTTAGCAATCTACGCATTCCCAGTGAAAAATAATTTTTAATATATTATTAACTAATATTTTTCAAATATTTCGATTAAAATAACAATTGAAAATGTAAATACTGACCCTACAATTTCAAAAAAAATATGCATTAAAATTCTACACATTTCCAATAAAGAAATATTGGTGAAAATCTATATAATTCATTCCTTCGCAATTTTTCAATCTCAAATGCTCATTTTCATTTGTTCATTTGTTTAAAATTTAAATTTAAACTACAACAACGATTACTAAAAGTAATACAACTTTGTTATTATTATTTTTATATTTATTACAATCTTTTGCAATATTGGTAAAATTCACCTGAAATATGTTTATAAAGTGCTGATTCTGTTAATTATTGATACATAATTAGTATTTTTAAGTATTTATTTTTTGTGTCTGTTAACATGATACAACTGTACTATCTGTAATTTTTTTTTAAATTCTAGGGCTGTATTCATTTTAAAAAAAAAAGGCAATGTTGATCGTGAAAATTATTTTTTTCGAGTTTTCCATTGATGATAATGTTCATGATTTTAAAACGCATTCCAGAATGTATGTTTTATTAAAGTTTTGGGTTGATTTTTTTAAACATAAGGGAAAATTGTCTTTTTGACCCTGAAGAATTTAAATTTTGAAAGTGAAAAATAGATAAAAACAGTTCCTGGGAAAAACTATTATAAATTGGGTTTTTTTAAATCCTACGACTGTGAAATTTTTCAATTGTTTTCACACACACAGACATTAATTTGCATATATAAGTAAAGGATGATAATTATATTATTGAGCCATTTTCTAGCAAATAAAAAATAATTATACATGTATGAATTTAAGTGACCTATATGAAATGGTAGCCAAGACTCATACTCATATTCAGTATTTCTAGATTAGGGTTTCTGGAATCCTTCTGAGTCAAAAAAATATTATTGTACGTTCGTGAAAAAAATTTTATCAACTTTTGTTTATTTTTATTGGAGAATATTAATATTTACGTAGTAAATTTTATTACAGAGTTGGCAGGTGTTTGGAAATTGTCCTCAAATTTAAACGACCGCTACATTAGTATTTCAAAAATCTCACCTTTACATGGATAGTGATCAAAATTAATATTAATAATATGTCAAATAATATATTGAATTAATATTAATGTAATATACTTTTTAAAATTAGTTACCCGACGGACGGGTTATTACAGTTGGATCAGAAAGATATCATGCACCAGAATGTCTATTTCAACCTCATTTAGTTGACGTTGAAGGGAGTGGAATGAGTGAAATGATTTTTAATACCATTCAGGTTAATATAATATAATTTTTCATACAAAAATTATTTGCTGAATGGCATTGCATGTTTTAACGTGTTTCTCAACAGATATATTTTCGTTATTTGTTAGTGTCGAGTCCACATCGTGAAATTGTATTTTTTGAGTGATTTTATTACGATGTGTGCCTAAAGTTTTAGATAGTGTTTTGTAGTAATCAAATATCATTATTAGAATTATTGGTTTTGAAATGTACATATAAAGGGTGAAATAGAACCGAGTCACTAGGATGTAATTTCATTTAACCGTGAGAGAAAAAACTATTAAACCTAAAAAAATGCAATTGGATCAAAAGTTGAGATATTGGAAACAATTTATCCAACCCAAAAAAATCCAATTTGGCCAAATTTATTTTTTAGATCTAATAAATAATTTTATGTGGATATAAAATTATTCATCTAATTAAACCACTAATGTATAATGAAAATAACAATAATAACATTGATAAAAATGTCAAGTCTCTAAGTTATAATCATCTCTGGTTTCGATAGATGAGTCTGCTGTTCAAACTCTGAACTTTAAAATTTTATTTAACTGAAATGTGTCCATAATATTCAGTGTATTTATATTTTTAGAAAGCTGACATGGATGTTCGAAAAACGTTATACAAGCATATCTTACTGTCAGGAGGATCAACAATGTATCCTGGATTACCTAGCCGATTGGCACGTGAATTAAAACAATTATATTTAGATCGAGTTCTGAAAGGTAAAAAAGAAGGATTAGAGGTATATTTTAAACATTTTTGATAAAGATAGTAAGCCTTATTTTTCCTACTAAATATATAATTTTATAATTTACTAATTATATAATACTAGCTACTGTTATGTACTTCGTACAAACTGCATCCTAGCTCTACTGAGGGCAGACATTTTTATTCTACCAGAAAAATAAATTTACATGTTAATAAGAAAATTTACCTAAAAATACTACTATTCACTATTATAAATATAAAAAAATGAATATTAACGTACTTTTTTGATCATGAAGGCGTCATTTAATCAGATTGATTTTTTTTCTGTATCTTAACAGGATACAACTGTATAAAATTATTAATATTAGTAATTTTTTTAAATTCAAGGGCTATTTTCATTTTAAAAAAAAAATGGTAATGTGGGATTTGATCGTGAAAATTATTTTTTTGAGGTTTTCATTTATGATAATGTTTATGATTTTAAAAACTATCCCAGAATTTATGTTTAAAAAAGTTTTAGGATATGTTTTATTTTTAAAAAAAAAGGGTAATTTTGGGTTTTGACTTTGAAGGTATGCGTTTCTGATTCTGATATTAACGACAATGTTAATGCTTTTAAAGTGCCTTCCGGAATGTATGTTTTATTACACTTTTGGGTTGATTTTTTTTAAACAAAAAGGGAAATTAGGTTTTTGTCCCTGAAGGACTTCAATTATGAAACTGAAAAATGGATAAAAGAATTAGAAATTTTGTTTTGTTAAATCCTGCGACAGTCAATTTTCTCAATAAATGATTACACACACACAAACATTTATTTTTATATAAGTAAAGGATAATAATTTATAATTAAAATTAATAAATAAAATATAATATTTATTGTATTTCTATTTTAAAAAAAATTTAAAAACAGGTAAAATTATTTCACGAACCGCTTATTTAATCCATTCATCTTTTTATTCATTGTCTTAAACTTTCAGTGGAAAAATTTTATACTTATTGCAAAATTTTAAACATTTTTAAAATATTCATCTTTTATTCTGTCAATTCCACATTTTAAATGTATTATTTTTTAAATTTAGAATTTCAAGCTTGTTATTGTTGACCCACCACGAAGACGTCATATGGTATTTATTGGAGGATCAGTATTTGCCGAAATTATCAAAAACAATGACAATTTTTGGCTCACTCGAGAAATGTGGCAAGAGAAGGGAGCAAAATCTCTGGATCGATTTGTTATTTAATATTATTTATTATTAAATTCTTTTAAAAACATGAAAAATGAACATTAATTAATTACATTAGTAATTCAATTGTTCATGTTTTTTTCCGCTTTATCTGCGCGTATACTTTTTCTTTGGTTAGTCATAAAATAACTATAGTACATTTTTATATTTATATTTTTTTATAATTTTTTGCATGATCATTTCGCTTTGCAAAATACATAAATATACATTTAAGTGATATCCGAAGTGAATCACTTGATGCTTAAAGTCAGTAAGATATGATTCATACAAAATCTAGAAAAAATGTCAGTTTAGGAATGCTTAATTGATTATTCCATAAATATATAAATTTTGTATATAAGCAACTAAATTGAGAAATTGACCTTGTCTTCCCATATTCAATTCATGTATAAATAATTTTAAAATGTATATTTCCGAGATTTTTAAATTGAATTGAATTTAAAAAGTAAGATTCCAAATAATAAAAAATTGTTAACATTTCAATTCGGTTATTTTTAAGGGTCATATCAATTTAAACTTTTTTAGTTTTAATAAATATCCATCGAAACAAAATTTGCAAAGGAATTAAGGCTCAATTTAAATAATTTTAGTTTCAATTTGAGTAGATGAGGTTATTTTAGTAACCTGATAAATTGATTTTTTCGTTTGTTTTGTACAAGTAGGTAATTTTGAATAGATTTTAATGTACTAGATATTGTTTACCATTTTTAATTTGGCACATTTAATCGTAATACTTTAGTATCTGATTAAATGCATTCCCAAAGATTATAATTATTTTAGATGGACAAAAATATTCAAGTTGAGGGCATAACAGCCCAAGTAGATGAACTATATAAGGAATGTCAACAAACTACAGTATCTTTCTTTTTATTGATTAATATTTTGATAGGGTAATTATATCGAATATAAACAACAAGTTAAAACAATATTAAAATTACGAAATAAATGTGTATCTGATGTTAAACATCGGAGATATAGACTTAAATTACTTAATGAAGCTATTTTAAAGTAATATTTTTTGTTTGTTAATTTAAAAATTTTTAGCCTTAAAATGACTGATACCAGTAATCGTGAAAATTTACATATTTTAAAAGATAAATTGGAATGTATTGCAAAAGAGACTGATGGATATGAAGAAATGTTACCTAAAGAAAATAGGTGACTAGTATACAATTTTAGATGATTTATGTATAGTCTTTATTTGAAGATTGTTTTGGGTGATTTGAATTTATCAATGATGGACAAGGAAAGTAGGTTTATTAGTTTTTAATTGATAAAATAACTGTATAATGAGATTTTCATATAAACAAAATTATGAACGTTTCAAGTTTATCGTTAGCTCGGGTGTGTTTCTACTCGTTTTCATCATTTGTTTGACTGGATGCAACAAGTAATTATATTATTTATATTTTTAGACAGAAATTGATTTATTGTTTTTATTTAGAACATTAGATTCTGTTTATCAATTTATACTTTTATGGTATTATTGTACATTGACAATTAGGGAAAGTATTTTGAGGATTAATGGATCAAGGTAAATTTTTTTTACATTTTTATAGTCACGTTTCGCCCAGAGTATTTTTAAATGGTTTTTGTACCGTAAAAAAAAAGTTTTTTATTTTTATGTGAATATACAGCTTTTTCTAGCAACTTTTTATATTATTTCAGTTGATTTTATGAAGATTTTCAGTAAACACCCAACATTTGGCCAACAAATATAAAATTGCATTAGTTTGTTATTTGCTTTCAAGTACGCCCAATGCAAAAAAGGTTGAGAAACACCATCTAAAATATTAGAACGTCATTAATTTAGGTAAAATCTCAAATTTATTGAAAGGTAACTAATCTTTCAATAATTATGATGTATTGTTTATATATTATAATCTGCTTCATTTTTTAGTGTTAAAATCACTAATACACTCACATAAGTGGCCAAATTTGAAATTTTTATGATACTTTATAGATATGTAAGTATAATCTTCATCACCTCAAAAAATGGGCATGTATGGCATTTTTTTTTAAAATTTACAAATAATATTACTAAAAATTATTATACGACCCATCCAAAAATTTCTTTCGTCGGATAATATATTCAACAACGAAAACGGATCTTTTAACACTTGATGATGAGGTTTGACTGTTCAATAGCTGTGCCAAAATTTTTGGTGATTTGATTTCACATAGTAAAATTGAAAATTGTTAATTTATATTATTGTTTTAGGTATATTCGTTAGGAGAATATACATTTTTTTAAATTATGACAGTTATGTCAGAAATATGACATTGTGATTTTTTAAAAATTGATATACCCTATTAAATTTGTTTATTAGTTCCCTCTTAAATTTCTAACATTTTTTTAAAATTATAAAAAATAATTATTTTTATGACATTGATCGCCCTAGTAATCACTGAAAATTCAGAAATATTTGGAGTAATGAGGCTTATAAGGTGCCAATTATTGTAACAAAGTAGCTTTTTTTGGTAAAAATGAAATGCGACTATTTCATTTGATAACTACTATTAATAAAATCTTCAAAGATCTGTACCAAAAAACGTTGGGATTGATTTTTCTAGTGTATTAATTTAATTTAAATATTTTAGAATTAAAGGTTGGTGGGTAGCTCATCATTTTATGTCGACAATTGGTGCAGGAATATTGTTAATATGGTATTGATATTTTTCATTATGTTATATCGGCGAACATTCAGTTGAGCAATACATCTTAGAGCCACATAATCATCGATTTTGTTAATTAATCATAATATTTATTTTTTGACAATATTTTTGTGGATTCTTCAAGGTTTAATGACAATGACCAAAGATATGAATATAAGATAATAAATGAATACTGATTTCTGAATAAATTAAAGAAACCGACTAAATTTTCGAGAAAAAATGAATTATATGATAAATTAGTAAAATCGATGATTATGTTGATATTATTATGATTTAATTTAAATAATATAGATATTTAAATGTTCAATGAACATTGTTCATATTTCTCATCAATTTTTCATCGTACAATCTACATTATTAATTTTAATGGCGTGTTTATTCTCCCAGTTCTAATTTCACCAAAATTTAAAGTATGAATCCATTTTATTAATTCTAAAAAAATTGTTATTAGTAGATTTAAAGATAGGCTGCTTTCACCCTAAATTTATAAAATTTTTTGAATTAAGGATCAAAAAATTCAAACAATTTCGTTAAAATGTAACATAAAAATTTGTATATGCAATGTACTTCATAACTAACCAAGATATTAATAATACTATTAATAGTAACTAAATTAAAGGTATGTGACATATTTCATAAAACTTGATTTTTTCTTATGTAAATAAATTTTGTTAATGAATTGATAGTGTTTTGTCAACAGAATTAGAAAAACGGATTAATACTTATGCATATCAGGATGAGTAGATAATAACCTTAATAGTTGATACAAATAGTTTTCATTTTCATTCTTGTGAAATTTTAGGTAGATAATTGTCATTTTTAGGCCGACTAGCTACGCATATATGGAATTTCATTCCACGTTCAAATGGTTTGCGATGTATATAAGTAATATATTCAATATTTAGGTTTTAAATATTAACACATTATGGTTTTGAAAGTCGACAGTTGGTGATGCCTATTAGTTATAATTATTAGTGAAAAATCTGAATTTTTTTTAATTGCATATTTTTTTCACTTTAATTTATATCCTTTATCTACCATTTTTTATTGTTTAATTGATTTATCTATTTATTGTAATCATTTTATTCTTAAGTTTTTTTATTTCTGGGTTGGGTAATTTTTTTATAAGGATCTATGACGGTTCGCAGAACTTCATTTGGGAACCGCTGTCATACATTTTTTACACAATTCTTCAGATGGACCTTTATTTAAAGTCTATTTTAAATTTAGGTTTGACACATATTGCACAGTACTATTATCAAAACGGTTCTTTGTATAGGCTAAAATCACTTGGAATGACTCATGATATGCATATTACTGTGGGTTTGTTTAAATTCATTATACATGTATATTAATATTATATATCGTTGTGTGTACAAAATTCTGTAACTGAGGGAAGCGAAACCTATATTAAAACCTACATAGCCTACCAATTATCATCAAAAGCACCACTGTGTACCGTGTACGTATCATTTACATAAGAATATGAACGACGTTCATATTCTAATACATAACAATTTTATAACATGTTATTATAACATATATTTTCAATTTAATGAAAAGGTGGTAGCTGAAAAACCCTACTATATAATGTATAATATTCATATAATAAATATATAATGTATATTTATTTATTTATATTATAAATAATAGAAGGATTTCAATCATGGATGTGGCGAGGTCTTTCGTTTCTGTTACCGTTTCTTGTTTTAGGATATGTAAGGATTAATTAGTTAATAAAAATTTATTTCTTTTAGATTTACCACAGCTTTATCACTTATAAATTATATCATTTATACACGACTCAAAACAAAATGGAATGGCAGGTAAATTAATTTATTATAAAAATAATTATTACATACCAAAAATGAATCGTATCAATGATGAATTGACTATAGGTTTATTTTAAGTTAATATTATAGTCGTATGATACGATTCAACTAGTGTTTCTTTATCGGTAAATTATTACCGGTAATTATTTTTGATTACCTCTTATTTAAATTTTTTTTTATAATGATAATAAAATGTTTATTGTGTACTAACGTTTTTGAGATATTGATGTAGAGTTAATGTTGCAAATAATTCCATCAATTTACATGTATAAATTTTAATAATCGCTCATTAAGTCGTTCCACACTTGTTGAAAGTAATAATGAAATGTGAATCAAGATTGTCTTTTAGTATTTTGGATGCAATTTTTTATAAATCCTATTTTGCACCTGAAAGACTGATTAAATAAACTTTTTATTATATTTTTGTTTTTAATGTTTGGTCGTAGAAAGTATTCTAACTTTTACTGAAATTGAATTCTTTGGGTTTTTAATTTCAGAGTGAAAACATTTTATTATTTCGACGATTCGAGACAATTTTTGACGTCACATCAATGTTTATTTTTGATTCTGATCCATTATTTTGATATAAAACTCTGTATGTATAATGAAAAATTGTACGTGAAATTGTTTTTATCTATTCTTAACGAATTCTTCATTGTAAAGGTCGATTTAAAAATGATTTAAGCTATTTTTAAAAAAGAAATTACCGGTAGTGAAAATTTTATTTGGTAAAATTGAAACACTAGTATCCACTAACTTGTCTATTGTGTATTTTGTACAAATAATACCTAACTTTGTTGAGGGCAGATGTTTCAGATTCACTTTTATATACATTAGAGTATATGTCGAATTATGCCATTATAAATGAAAAAGTATATTATTTTAATAAAAAAATAAGTTATTTTATTAAAAAATTAACTATTTAGTTAAAAGAATAGCTCATAAATTAATAAATTACTTTTAAACCAAACTATAAGTTTATCGTTTAACTTTATATCATTACATTTCGGTACAGCGTATATATTTTTTTAAATTCTAACTCGTTTGATTTTCAAAAAAACGACAATTGGGTTTTTGACACTCGGAAAAAACTATAATTGAAATGTGGACTTTATAAAATTCTAAGACTAGTAGTTATTGAAATAAACGGTAACACACACAAACAAATATTGCTTAGCATATTATATAAGTAAGGATAAATTATTAATAGTAATAAACTAAAACTAGTTTCTTAAATGGTCTGATATATTGTTATGTAAGAACAGTTATTTGTCAAGAATAAATAGCCAATTTAATTTTTATACATTCATTTATCGTTATATATGCATGTAATTCGGTATATACTCTAATACAGTTGTTTTCATCCAGGGGTCGCGAAATTTATCAGGGGTCGTGAGAATTTGAACACAATATAAAATATAAATAAAACTGAATATTCTTTTTTAATATTTTCATTTAGGTGAATTGATATGATGATTGGATTATAAAGAAAATTTTTGGGTCGCGAAAATTTTTTATGTTTATAAGGGAGTCGCAAACACAAAAAGGTTGAAAACCACTGCTCTAATATGTATTTACACATTATTAATTTTTAAGTTAAATTTAAATTTAACAATTTCGTTCATAATGAATTAATTTCAAGTGGCACTTCATGGAATTTAATATAAATTTTTGGAATATCTAGATCAGTGGTTTTCAATGTTTTTGTGTTCGCGACTTCCCTTACGAACATAAAAAATTTTCGCGACCCAAAAATTTTCTATATACTCCAATCATCATATCAATTCACATAAATGAAAATATTAAAAAAGAATATTCAGTTTTATTTATATTTTTTACTGTTCAAATTCTCGCGACCCCCGGTTGAAAACCACTGATTTAGATAGTACCTTATTATATATTTTATATCAATTTATTAAAACATTATTGTACATTAACAGACAGGTTATAATTTTATTTACAAAATTCCATAATAAAAAAGCAATGTATTGCACATTAAGGTGTTAACTTTTTTCTCAGAACAAAAATACATATGTTAAATCACTTAATAAAAAAATAATAATTATTGTGATTCGATCAGATTATAATGTTTTATGTTTCCCATATTTTATCTGTAAAATAAAAAGAACTCCAGAAATGTATAAATAAAGGTTAACAGAAGTGTAGGTTAGTATCCCGTTTCATCTTTGAGAAGCAACATTTTTGACAAAACTAATTGGTAATAAAATCTCACAGAAATTATACAACCGGGGCATAAGGTTGATGAAATTTTAATGAAGGCAAATTCGTAACTGTTGGACCCATAAAAGTTGTATGGTTATAAGTTGTATCATAATGATAAAACCATTAAAAAAAGTTTGTTGCATCATAATTATATTTTTCACTGTTAGGTGTTCTACCCTATAATTCACTCTTAAAGAGTCAACCTTTCCACTTCTATTAAAAAATTTATTTATATTATTTCTTAGTTTCTTTATGGGGTGAAGTAACGACCATACTATAAATACTGTCAAATACCTACAAAAATTAGGTCGGTTACATAAATTGACGGTGAATTAGATAATGACACCGTTAATCGACTTTAAATTAATAATAATAATAAATTTCAGTTTAAAATATTATGGGTATTTTTAAATTGCAGAGCAGGTCGATGTTTTTGTAATCATATTAAAAACAAACACCACAGATGTTATTTTTATTGGATTTCTCATACCGTACGACGCTGTATCTTTTTAATTTTTACAATTCCATCAAAAAGTTAACACCTTATTGCACATACATTTTATACTATTTATTATTTAATCTAAATTTAGTTGGTCGCTTTGTTTCTTGTTTTTGCAATCACTTTGTTTGGAAATGTCATTACACTGTTCATAGTTTTAAAGGCAAAGCTACCTCTGCTCGTTAAAAACAGAATAACAGAATTTGCTAAAAAATATATATCATAATATTACAATCTATTAAATTTTCCACTTTGTGTAAATACTCATTTTTAGAATTTTCAAAATATCGTGTTACCAAATTGTGAGTCACAACTTGTGCTTTTTTATAATTATATTACTGAATACTACTCATACACATGTATGTATAGAATACACTGTATATGTTTAATGTATTTTATTACAGGGTTGTGCACTGATATAAACACTATTGTGCATTCATATACGGACCATTTTACAACATTATATAATGCCGTGCAATGCAATCAAAAGTTAAAATGGTCAATACAATAACACTATAGAAAAATCCTTTTTACTAACCCTTTGTGGAAAAATATATTTTACAGCCATTTGAAGAAAACAATAGATAAACAAATAGACACCATAAACATAATCCTAACGTATATAAAAATGTTTGTGTCTGTGTGTTATCGTTTGCTGCAATAACTAAGATTTCTAGATTTTTAAAAAACACAAATTTCAAGTCAGATTTTTCCGGGGAGAAAGTACAATAAATTTCAATCTCAGAAACTTACAATTACCTGCTAAAAATCCCAATTATCCTTTTTGTGAAAATCAACCGAGTCTTAAAATTTAAAAAATACATTATTATACAGATTATAAAATCATGAACATTATCATAAATTTCAAAAAGGTATATCTTCAGGGTCAAAACCACAAATTATCCTTTTTTTTAAAAATTTTAAAAAAATCACATTTAATATAGCTTTTTCCAATAAAAACAAAAACTTTCAGTGTTAGGTTAAGTCTTCGTGTTCAAAAAAGCAATTTAATGTTTACCTTTTTTGGGAAATTGTTAATGGTCCCAGAAATTAAAAAATATAAATTGTCTTACCGTTTGGGAATCATATCTTTAAAATATTGATAATAGTGAATAGTAGCATTTTTATATAAAATTTTATTTTTTGGTAGAATTAAAAAAGTCCGCCCTCGGCAGAGTTATGTGCTATTTGTACGAAGTAAAAAACAATCAAGCTAGTATACGCGTATAATGTACATTATAAAATCAACATAATACAGGAAAATTTCTACAAAACTGGGGCGGACAGCTTAGATTTTATTTACCATGTTAATGAAAACATTTGAATAACAATAACCGTCTTGAAATTTTTCCACAATCAATTATTTTCCAGGTATTTGTCAAAAATATATTATACTCACTATTCAATTATATGGGTGAATGTTAAAATAAAAATAAATTCTATCAAGGTCGTAAAATTTTTAATGCATAAATATTTCACGTTTAGTTACAACCTGCAGGATACGATATTCCTATCTAATTTAAATTAGTATTTTATAAAATTCTTGTTTCAGCCAATTTAATTAATATATTCTTTCATGAATTTGGACAGGTACTTGTTATGTTCCAAATATTGCTTTTAGATAAATTTTAAATAGAAATTGTCAATATGAAAAAGAATGAAAGACTGTGCAAATTCGGATATAATTTTTAAACAAGTGGTCAAATTTTAGTAAATGGTACATGATAATACTACTGTCCATTAAACAGTTGATATATATAACCAGCTACACAAGATTTTGCGTATATTAGATTAAATTAAATGACACATTAAACAATTTTGCTGGTTTTAATTTGATGTGGGTTCGTCAAAAATTTTTCACCGTGGACCGAGTCCATTGGACCCCTAAAATTTGTATAATGAATTAAAACAAAATAGAAATATTAAATGTAAAGTCTCAAAATTTTTTAAAAGTCACTACAATGTATACTAGTCAACGAGTCAATATTAAAAAATCTTTCGTGAAATGAATTCCGTCTTATATAGCTTTTTCCTATAATAATCTATACGTGACCCGAGATATTTGGCATTGAAAATGTGGTTATAAATTAAAATAATTGTTGTGTAGTTTTTATTTTTTACTTCTTTTCATTATTTTCAATTTTTATCTACATCTACTATAAATAAAATATTTAAATTGCCATTATATTTTAACTAGCTTGGCTGTTTTTACAGCACTTAGCTCTGCAGAGGGTGGACTTTTTTAATATACCAAAAAAATAAAATCTTACATGAAAATGCCACTATTCACTATTAACAATCTTTTAAAGGAATAGTTCCTAAATGTGTCAAGACAATTTTTTATTTTGATTTAAAATATGGTCAAAAAAATTTCCCTAAAATTTTTTTGTGTGTATCTGGAAATGACTGTATGAACTGTATTTTTTGTTTAAATATATAGGACTATTATAAAAAATATTAAATCTGATAAAGATTTTAAAATCATCAACATTGTGATTATTTTCAATTACAAATCTTATATCTTCACGACCAAAACCCTAATTTACACTTTTCTGTAAAATTTAAGAAAGTATTATAATTTTATACAACACAAATTCTGGAATGGTTTTTAAATTCATAAGCATTATCATAATCGTTAACCTCAAAAAAGTAATTTACACGTTTAAAAACCCAGAATACCCTTTTTTTTAATAATGAAAACAGCCCTAGAATTTTAAAAAAAATTCATATGATACAGTTATATTCAGTTAACACACACAAAATTTTTCAATCTGATCAAGTGACACCTTCATGGTCAAAAAAGCACTTTAATATTCATTTTATTTACTTTGAAACTATTTTATTAAAACAAAAAATTTTAAATAATTAACGGTCGTATAATTAAAAAAAAAGAGATTATTCTGATACAGCTTATTCCAGTTGATATAGATGCGAAATTTTAACCCCAGAAATCTACGCATTCCCGGTGAAAAATACTTTTAATATATTCAACCAATATTTTTCAAATATTTTGATTAAAATAAAAATTGAAAATGTAAATATTTATCCTACAATTTCATGTACAAATGTCTACACATTTCCAATAAAGATATATGGGTGGAAATCTATATAATTGATTCCTTCGATTTTTTTCATAGCTACGCTATTTTTGATTTTCAAAAAGTTTAAATTCTATTTGTACTAAATGTTAGTTCAAAACTTACAACAACGAAGTACTATAAACTACAACTTTGTTATTATCATTTTTATATTTATTACAATTTTGATAAAATTCACCCGTAATATGTTTTTAAAGTACTGATTCAGTTAATTATTGATACAAAATTGATTGATTTAAATTTTTTACTCATTGAAAGCAGATAGTGAATATATATCATCAAATTGAAAAAGACAATACCAATATATATAATTTTTTGGATTTTCCTCTTTTTACTTTAGTATTAATCCATGAAAATACATGACAGTACATAAAAAGTGCAAAATATTTAAAGGTGTATATCAGCGTTTCCCAACATTCTTCACAGTTGGTATCCCTACATTTCAATAAAAATATCATGCTACTAATTTATATTCTTTAAAAGTTGCAGTTTCACGATCAAAACCACAGATTACATTTCTGTAAAAATGGAATGAGCTTAGAATTTAAAAAAAATTTACAGATCATACAGTTATATTCAATTAACACAGATAAATATTTTAAATTTCACATAGCCTTCACTATCAAAAAAGCACAATGTTATTTATTTTTTATTTATTCCAATTTTATTTAAAAATAAATATTAACTTGACATTAAATAAACATGTACATTGTACATATCTAATACAGTGGTCGCTCCCTAAATTGAACAGTATCTAAATACACTCAGCGATCACTGTACATAATAAGAATATACATTCCCGCTCTTGAATATGAACACAATTTATTGTGATTTTTCTCATAAATTTGTTGTAATTTATTTAATTTTATATATAATTTAAGAAATTTATAAGAAAATGTGAGTTCTTAAATTTGAACAATTCATTTATTTTAAAATTTTGATTTTTCTCATAAATTTCACAATAAATATAGTATGAAATAATTAACTACAGTGTTCAATCTCTAAAACTTGAACACCATCCATTTTTTTGCAGTTAGTGTTCAATTTAGAGAGCGATCACTGTAGTACCAGAATTTAAAGAAAGTTTATTCTGATACAACTTACAGTTTATCTATATTCAAAATTCTCAAAAATCTACGCCTTCAGGGTGAAAATAAACCGATAAAATGACAAAGATATTTAAATTTATGAGTGTAGTTTTTGGTATCTAAACATACAATTGTCTCGTAAGGGTTATATATGATTTAGAATTCATATTGTATCATGCAATTTTATATTATTTATATGAAACTAGATAAAAATTCAATAAATGTAAAGTAAAGAGAATCATTGATTTCATATGACTTGCATGGGAATGAAACATGTCGAATTTTATAATTAAAAATATTATGTGCCAAAATAATAAATATTAAAAATGTTAATTTTAAATTTAAATTAATAAAGGCACGTTAATGAGAATAATCTGACTTTAATTGCTTTATAAAATAGTACACCCCTTTATATTAGAATCCATGGAACAATAAATTCAATTAAAGTATAGTTTAGTACATCACATCATGAAATATTCACATATTGGTACATGTTAAACAAACAATTCGTTCTATCAAATGACCTTACTTTTAATTTAGCTAGAGTGCAAATAAACGTTCAACATTATTTGCCAGAAACTTTGAATTTTTTACGACTTTTTACATTTGACATTGAAAAAATAAAACTCTTGATATAATATCTAAAATCAATTTTATAGTTCACTCATGCAATCTAATATAGTATTACATAAACAAAATTTGAATCGAAATGTCGAAAATGTTTGTTTTGATTGTGTCATTAGGGAAGATGGAATATTTTCAAATGATGCAAACAATAAATGTAATCTAAACTCTTGTACAATGAAAAAATGTTTCAATGGTAATTTTATAATTTATTGTATTGTTATTTTTCAATTAAATTATTGTAATAATTATAATTATACACTTAGAAAGTATATATTTTTTATATATCTTTAGTCGCATGCATTGCGTTTGGTATGATTATGGGTTGATGTACAATTATTAATTTGAAAACTTGAACTTACTTGTTTTAGTTTAAAATCTGAGATTAATGACATTGTATTTATACAGGAAATTTAAAATTAATGCCTTATTTGTTATTTTGATTAATCATTATAAGAATATAACTGTATATTGCTGCATTTTGTTCAATTTGATGACACGTGTGTGGGATAAAAATTTTTTCAACAAAAAATATGAAATATGCAGGCATAAACGTATAAAATACAATTATCAAAGTGAGTAAAGTTTTTACAGATAAATTGTATTTTGTACTTTTCTTTCAAGGGTGAATAAAAATTATTGCAAGTTTCATATATGGTTCATTGGCCGCCATTAATTTATATACGTACTATATTATGTACTGCGATTTAATTTGTAAAGGATTCCCTAGTGCACATATTCCTATTTCTAATCATTTCGATATTCACTTATTGATTTATTAAATCTATAAATATTATACATTTATGTATTAAATTGTCTGATAGGAAGTCTAATTTCAAAATTATTTTTTATCTTTTTACATTATAGTATAATTACACTGTTTAATGTATTAGATAAATTAGACTCTCTTGGTAAAATCAAATGTTTGTGTACCTGTCTGATCAATGAACATTAAATCAATTAAATTATCGCATAATTTACACAATAATAATTATTTAACAGGTTTGTAATACAAACGTTTTATCTACAAACAAATCTCATAAATAGGCATTTTCATTGTCAAAAACATATAGCATAGTATTAAATATTTTGCAAATTATTTTTCTTGGATAAATCAGGGATTCTCAACCTGTTTTGAACCATTCATCCAAGATTGAAAAAATTTAATTTTGCAAGATTTATTAGATTTATTTATCTACTACCTCACAAAAATATTACTTATGTACTCTTTAAAAATTTTTAATCTAATTTTTGGAATTTAGTAAATTTTTTGTTTGTCAAGATTGACTATGATGATTTCTAATGATAATGTTTTTATTTGACTTTGCAGAATTTTTTTCTTTTTTTCTTAAAATAACCGTTTTAATCGCTTGACTTTACATATTGTTAATAATTAAACATAAATTTAAGTTTTATTTCATGAATGTAATACATATGATAATATGATGTATGATAAGGTAATGTATACAGAGTTTCTCATGAAATTAAATTTTATTATCATAAATGTAATTAATGTTCAAAGTTTGACTAAAAAACAAGTAATTTTTTACATATTTGTCTCATGAGTCATATCTTATACAAATTATGTATAAAAATGAATGTCTGTGTATATGCAACGGTTTATTTAAAAAATTGACAGTCGCAGAATTAAAAAAATCCAATTTCTAATACAGTTTTGCTTAGGGGGTATTTTTATCTATATTTCAGTTTCAGAATTTGAGTTTTTCAGGGTAAAAACCCCAATTTTCCCTTTTGTTTCAAAAAAATCAGCACAAAAATTTAATAAAACATATATTCTGGGACTCGTTTTAAAGTCATTAACATTGTCGTTAATCTCAGCCTCAGAAACGCAAACCTTCATGGTTTGAACCACAAATTACCCTATGTTGAAAAAATGAAACATGTACTTAAATTTTATTAACCCTAATACTCCCAGTGTGACCATATGATCACATAACATTACAATTATAAAAACACGTATAAAATTGAAACAAAGTTAATTATATATGAAAAATTAAATTAATTAGTATATTATATAACATTCGAGTATATTAGTTATGGGTTTTCACCGATTAGCCTTCTGTCTCACTTACAGTGGGCCACAATGATTTTGCAAAGCAAAAAAAAATTCACTGAAAAAATTTTTTATATTTTTTTTGTTCAAGTTGTGATAACTGAATTTAATAAATATTATATGATGAATTCATGTATTGGCTACAATTTGATTAAATAATTAAATATATTGACGATGTGGTTTTATATATACACGCTTTTATTTGCCTTATTTTCCCAATGTGAACATATGGAATGTGAAATAACTCCATAACTACAATTGGTAATTACCTAAAATTTTATATGGTGAAAAATAGGCAAGTATGTATTAACTTCCCATATTTTTGGAAAAATCGAAGCCAAAAAATTGGAAAAATTTGTCTGGGAGTATTAGGGTTAAACATAAACTCTGCAATAGTATCTAAAATCATAAGCATTATAATAAATGGTAATATCAAAAAAGTGCATTTTCACGATCAAAACCACAGATTACTTTTTTTAAAAAAATAAAAACGGTCATATAATTTTCAAAAAAATTACAGATGATACAGTTATATCCCGTGAACACACACAAAAAATTTTAATCTGACAAAGTGTCGCTTTCACGGTTAAAAAAACACTTTAATATTCATATTTTTTTATTTCTAATGTATTTTATTTACACATGTTAAAGAAAAAATTTGAAATAATTAACGGTCCTACAAATATTTTTTAAATATTTCGATTAAATTTTAATTTAAAATCAAAAATGACATTGTTCCATTTATTCCATACAAAATGACAGATGTTATTAAAAATGTCATTTTTGTCGATAAACAGTTACTGTATTTAACGACAAATTGACAATAGTTGCTCTATTCCCCAGCCCTATTCTAGACTGTTGAAATAATAGCTTTTAAAGTTTCAAGTAATGTACATTGTACATCTTTTTTATCAGTTTTTATTTATTACAATACTTTATTATTTTGTATAATTATAATCAATTACATTGTATTATTGTTTATAAATATGTTTAGATGCACATTTACAAATACAAAAACACCATACTCACAATTGTACAATTCAACAATTACTCAGTGTTCAATTTTGTAAGCTATTAAAAATATTTCATAAATCATTTTATTTAGTTCAAGCAAAAATTCCGAATTTTGACATCAATATATTTTTAACGAATTTTTGGTAAGTTATTATTATTATGAATCAAGTATTCGTCTAGTCAGTTCTACTGACTCAGTAGTCATATTCATTAGTTATAAATTATGACTCATATTGTAGTGTTTTTCACTAGTATTATATTTTTTGACTATATATTGTATATTAAACATTTATTGGAATTAGAGCAACCAAAAATTGACTAAATTTTGAGCAAGTTGATGACAAATTGTGTTTACATTCCAAGCAAGCGTTTATATTTTTTATAAATTGTTAGGTTGGCAAGTAATGTCAAGGAAAATTCCCGATTATTTTAAATTATTAAGATTATTAAACTGTAGTGAAAATAATTTTGAAAATTTTGAAATTTAAATTTGAAGAGAGTGCATGTAAAAAAACAAGTTTACTTAAAATTGATGTTTTATTATCTAATATGCACTGTATATTCTCTATACAAAGGGGAAACCTACATTTGTATGATGCAAAAGCAATTAGATGTACGGCATAGTTAGATGATTGTCAAAATAGCTCACATAATGTGAGTCACATTCCATTTATTCCATAAAAAATGGAAGATATTAAAATGTCATTTTTGTCGATAAACAGTTACACTATTTAACGACAAATTGACAATGGTTGCTCTAATTCAGGGGTGCACAACGTGCGGCTGTGAAAGCGTTTATGTGCGGCCATGGGCAATACATCTGATCATAATTCAATATACCATTTTACTTCAAATTAAAAAGTTAAAAGGAGATTTTATTCAAGGTAATAATAATAATAATCTTACCGAGAAAACAATTATTTATTTTTGATCCATACAAAATTTGATCAATTTTTTCGGAAATGTATCTTTTTGTACAAGTACTCATTAAACGGTTGTTGGGTTTCATGGAAGAATAAACAACTTTGGGGTGCATTATATGAGTACCATTAACAGCGTCTCCCAAACAATTTGGGTCAGTGTCATGCTACAATCGATACAGAAATATGAGTTTACTCAATCAATGATAGTTAATAATAAGTTAAATAATATTTAAAATTTTTACTAAAATTCAAAATTTACCAACCCTTAAGAGAAAATCTAGTTTTATCAACCCTAAAAAGAGCCTAAATTGCATAAACTATTTCATAAAAGATCAAAAATTTTCCACTTTAAAAAATAGCAATTTGACAAGTTTTAATAATACAGTATGTTTAGGTAAAAGTGGAAATTTCCATAAAAGGTTAGTAAATATGGAATTTTTCCTTAAGCGGGTTTATTTATGGCTCTAAACAAGGGGTGCACAACGTGCTGCCGTGGACAATACATCTCATCATAATGCAATATATCATTCTATTTCAAATTGAAAAGTTTAAAGATTTTTTTAAGCTCTATTTAAAATATTTTAATCAAAAAGTTACATTCTTGACTTTGCCCCAGTTCCTCAAATGTTAGCTAAGAGCACACAAAATCAAAGTAGTCACTGATATCTTTTTTATGTCATTATTTATATTTACATATTTTTTTATGGCTTCCACTCTAATGTACCAACAAATCGGTTTTTAATGGAACTTTTTTCTGTTGTCCAATTATTATTAATTATTTACCAAAAAATTAATGATTAATGTTTTTTCAAAAAAATAGTATAAGATTTTTAAAATTTTTTTTTAAATCATGTTTTTTCTTATGAAATCAGTCAGAATAATTATTGATTTAAAAATTTGGTCAAATGGGATTTTACATAAAAATATTATTAAAAGCGATTTTTTTCTTTAAGGGTTGCTAAAATTTTGTTTTTTTTTTTGGAATCAGATAGGGTAGTTTTTATTCTAAAACTTTGGTAAAAAATGATTTCTTCCTTAAGGGTTGGTAAAATTTTGGTTTTTTCTCCTAAAATTATATTAAATTGGATGATCTAATGAAATATGTAGAAAATTGTAGACTCGCCTACCATCATCTAAATTTTCGTATTCATACCTCGGGGTGACCCGTCACCCTCATGAGAAGCATTGCATTAATCCTACTATTGCTATTTATTCCGATTCAAATAAATGATAGATGTGGTATTAATTTATATGAGTGAATTAAGGATTAATTTTAATTGAAAATTATTAATTAAAACTTGCTGATATTAAAATTTAAAGTAAACTATTTTATTAGACCTAAAATTTAGGTCCAGGCTCGGGACCTTTCTTTCAGAGTAAACTTTCTCAATGTCGAAGTAAATTTTGTGCGGCCGTAGTATCAATGAGAAAAGTAGCATTGTGGCTGAATTGATGGAAGGGTTGTGCACCCCTGCTCTAAACTAAAGACTAATAAAAATTTGATGATAAATGATTTTTTTCAATTTCTTTATATAAACTTCAAGTGATTTTAAAAATAAAAAACCAGCAAAATAATCAAACATTGAGTACTAAGCACTTTGCAGACTTTAATTACAAAATGTTTAGATTAATTAGTGATTGTTGCTAAAAAATGGTTAATTTATCATGTACCAGTTTTTAACCATTAAATTTGTATACCTTTGAACCAAAACTATGCAAAATTTCATGAGTAAAAATTTCTACAATTTTTCCAAAAATGCTGATATCCCTTGTCGTAATGACTCCAGAATTGTGAGATCTTTTTCCGTTTCGATATCGTTCATAGTGATCACAAATTCCTCCTTTTTTATCTATAATTTTAATGTATAAAAAATTCATTTTATTTCAACTCGTGGCAGCAACCCAAGCTAGACCTACAATGTCTCCTTCAAAGTCACGATTAGTGAATATATAACCCAAACAAAAGTTTGACAAGTCTTTTTTTGAAATTTCACTAAAATGCAGTGTAGAAATAATTATTATAATAATAAGTAATAATTAATAATAGTAATAATATCTTACTTTAAAAGCACAGAACTACCCACTTTATCATTGCATAAAATCTTTTCTTCTTCAGAAAAATTGTTTATGTTTGAACAGCGATAATCGTCAAATATCTGAAATTAAAAAACATGTTAAAAACAAAAAATAAATAAATTAGAATTGATAAATAAACTATAAAATTATAATTTTATAAAAAAAGTCAACAGTTTTAGTTTTTTTACGCAATTTCACTGCAGAAACAGTGTCACAGCCTGTGAGTCACGGGTCGTTTTTAGTCATATTTTAATTCAATAATACAATAAAATTGTAGAATTATTATAAAATAATGTACAGTAATTTTTCTGATGATTAATTGAATTTGTTTGTATAATTTTCCATCTGGACTACGGGAAATTAAAATTTTATTTTTTTTTTCCATAAATATGGCATTTGCATCGCTAATAATGTTTTCTATGAGTCTAGTTATGGCAGCACGTCTGTGTTGTATAGGTGTTTTATTAAAGGATTGATATAATGTGTTATCTGCATAAATTGATAATGAGCACATAAGATTGTCTTAAAATGAAATAATTAAATGATGAAACGTAAAATGTTATATACCTGAACTAATGCATCCCAAATAACTAAAATTATGAATTAATAATGTTAAAAAATGCACTTAATGTATATTAAAAGTTTGGAGTTAATTGAAATAATTAAACAACAGATTAGTAAGTAAAACTTATTTTCCACGAAATTATAGTTATAAAAAACCATTATTCAGTGACCAACTTGGAACTGACGTAAATACAATAGAAAATAAAATTTAAGGTAAATGGAGTCAATGCCGAACCTAAAAAAACAATATGAAAGAAAATTTAAAAAAACTAAAAGAAAAATTATATTCGTGAATATCACGACTATTATTGTATTAATGGGTTAAATTTAAAATGTCAAGCCCAGAGCTTTGAATATGTGACTATGGGCAATATGAATCTATGCAATAATAATTTACGCACTATTTAAAAAAAAAAAATTGGGTTATTTGACATTTTCGGCAGCCTGGAGGTTTGTAAATCTAAATGGGGTTTATAATTATTTTCTATAATCTACTAGTAATACTGTTTGTTAACTGCAATTTGAATGTATTTTTACCTCATTATCATTGTCCATTGAAAAATATATGTCAAGGCAAAATCCTTTTTCATTTACATATATTTTTATATGGTTTGAAATTATTTTATTTATAAGTAAATGCAGAACAAGTGAAATTTTTTAATTTGATTAAATATTCATAATTTTATGTTTCCTACCAACCAGTGATTTAATAAATTTGCATTTTAATTAAATAGTTACGCTTGATAGATAGATACATAATTACACATTGTGATCAATGTTCAAATTCAAATGTGAAAGTGCTACAAAAAGTAAAATTTACATAATTTTACACTTTTATTTTTAAATCTTTTTTGGAGATACTTTCGTATAATGCAGTGATTCCCAACCTGTGGGTATTTACCTACGAGTAGGTAATTTGATATTTTTCACGGGTAATCGCGAAATTTTTTAATTTTTTTTGTATCGCATGCACAGTAACATATGAAATATAATTTTTCCCATTGATTCCTTTAGGGTCAAAAACACAATTTCCCCTTTATTTTACTATTTTGTAAAATTAGTTTTTTAAAAAATTTTAATTAAAGTTTACTATTAAAAAATTTATGTTTTATTCTAAAAACCTGATCAGCCAAAATGCAGTTAAACAATATAGTGGGTAATATCAAAATAAGTACTATAATATGGCTAATGTTATAAAAAAGGTTGGGAAATACTGGTATAATGTCTTCATAATGCGTTATAATTATGTATTCAAACCGATAATTCGGTTGAAAACTATGATCCAATATACAGTATATAATATACAGTTTTCTCTACAACTAACTAATATGTACCTACCATAATGTTTTGAAAATTAGATTATTATTAACGGGCCGAAATATTTTTTAATAATGATGTATAAATCAATAGTCGTGACCAGCGGTAATGAAAGAGATTAATTTTCTTAATTATAATTAAAATAATTAGATTAATAATTATTTTTTTACTTTCATTAAATTGACCACTTTTTAAAGAAAATTATTACATTTTTAGCGTTTATTCCAATCCAGTGTTTCCCAACCGTGGGGCTTAAGACTTTTTTGTGTCCTAAGAAATATTACGAATTTAATGGATTATGAAAAGTTTTCATTGAAAACTTTAGATTAATTTATTGTCAATTTTATACAATAATAGATTAACTGTTTTGTACTACGTACAAACAGCACCTAGCTCTCCTGATGGCGGACATTTTTATTCTACAAAAAAAAAGTTGCCCACATCTGCTTTAAACGAGTCATATCACATTAGCTTTTAATTTAAAGTGAATTATTCAACCCTAATTTTAATGTTAACCGTTTAAATATTTGAAAATAAATGGTTAAAAATATGTTAAAAATTATTTTTCACCGTAAATGCGTAGATTGCAGTGGTTGAAATTTTGTATTTATATTAACTGGAATAAGTTCTATCAGAATAATTTTTTTTTAAATTTTTGGACTTTAATTATTTCACATTTTTTGTTTTAATAAAATATTTCGGAAAAAAACATGAATACTAAAGTCCTTTTTTGACCGTGAAGGCGTCACTTATTCAGATTGAAATTTTAGGGCTGTATTCATTAAAAAAAGAAGGGTAATTTGGGGTTTTGGCCCTGAACATATTTTTATAAATTTAAATTTATGATAATGTTTATGATTTTAAAATCCGCATCAGCGTATTTATTTTTTAAATTTTTCAACTCGTTTGATTTTCAAAAAGAAGGAAAACTGGGTTTAATGACCCGTAAGATGTGAAATTGGAGGTTGAAATTTATCTTATACTTCCCGGAAAAAACTGTAATTGAAATGTGGACTTTATAAAATTCTAAGACGGGTAGTTATTTAAATACAGCATAACACACAAACAAAAATCGTGTAGCATATTATATTATTTAAGTTAGGATAATTAAAATGAATTAAAGATATTCTCGATTAACTCAGTAGGGTTCATTAATTGTGGCCATTTTGGTGAACCTGCTCTATACGAAATAAAGAATTGTCAAATGAAAAAATATAAATTTATTATCAGTAAAACTACATAAACTATTTCGTAAATTATCAAGTATGAAATTCATTTATTTTTAAAGCTTCCATATTCATAATTTTCATAATTTTCACTATTTTTCTGATTTTGATTTTTTTGATCATTTTGATCCCATTCGTGATATGATTGAACATTAGCACCCGAAAACATAGGATCCACATTATATACGGGTATTACATAATCGGGAATAGTATTAACAGCGATTATTGGTGATGTGTTGTCTATGACACAGTACTCAGTCTCATTCATTAATCCTTCAAACTTATGTATAGGACTATAATTGTCATGTACACCATGAAAACCATTTAAAGTATAATTTTCAGTCGTATAAATGTCAGTTCTGTTTACGAGGTTGTTATATTGTGTAACCTCAGTCGGTTCAACTACGCATACTTGTTTGTTGTAATTATTATTCGTCAACGTAATTTTAGTCTTATTTTTAATTACGTGAGAATCGATATCTGGTATTGAATGAATCAATGAATTTGCATGCTCATCTGGTAAATATCGGATAACGGAATAATCATAAAAAATGTTGTAATCGTTATCATCAGGGTTTTCATTTGATCCATCTATAAATATTAATTAATAATTTTTAAAAAAACTTTTAAATACACAAATTGTTATAATTATGTAATGACTACAATATATAATGTTACCAGCATTTCGTACAATACGTGAAACGGCTCGTTTTCTTTTTCTATTGTTAGCCTTTAAATGATATTTAATCATCATCTTTTCATTTAATCTTAGATTTCCTTCTTTAATGAAATGATGCATATTTAATTTTCTCAAATATTCATTGGGTACAGCACATTCACTTTCCGTGATATACCAAAAATGTGTCCCAGTATATTTTTTGCCGGTCGGCTTGACTTTAAAAAAACTATCATTAGTACATAAATTATGTCGAACGGAATTTTTCATTTTGTATTTTTCATCGTTATCAAAGAACTCAAAATTATTGATTATCCAATTATAGATACTGGAAAGTTGTAAGGCTGTAACTTCAGACTGGTATATGGCAAGCCAAATCATTTGAGCATATGTTAACCTAGGTCTAGGTATTACGTATGTACTAGGTCGCTCATCAAAAGATTTTGTTTTTAAACGAAATATTGGACGGATTATATTTTTGTTTTCAACCAAGTTTTGTAAAAATTTAATGTTGACTTCTTGGTCCAGTGAATCATCCGTATTCGCATTCGTATTCGCATCCGTGTCGATAGGGCTGTTCGGCATTTTATGATTATTACTAAAAAACAATCATATATTAAATATTTATAATTCATTTTGTTAATAATTAAGTGATATTCTTTTAAATTGTCAATTCTAACCTGTTAAAATTTGATGGTAGCTGTTTGATGTTATAATATTTAAAAACACTAGATTATGGCGAAATCGATAAAGTAAAAAGTCAATGTAATGACAATACAAAGTAAAAACCAGTTATTAACATTAACTAACAAGTAAATCAATCAATCACGCAGTTATATTAAGAACCATGATTTTTACGATTTTCCGGGAATTCCCAAAAAAAATTGAGATATACATATATTTGATTTATATTATAATACAATTTAAAATTTACCATTTCAAAAATCCCAAAACTAATAAAATTTAATCAAAAATACCATTTCAAGCCCTTAATGGAAAAATATCCTTTTTCAATACTTTTTTTAAAAACCTCTTATTCCAACCACAAATTACTAACGCTTAATGGAATTATTCTCTTTTTCCAATATTATTTTGAAAAATATTATGAGTTGTTACGAACTGGAACGCTATCATCAAGATAGTTAAAATTAAATGAAGCCCTTATGTCCGTTCAACCAACGTCAACACAAAGTGAAAGAAATTTCTATACTGCTTCTAATTTCATTACAAAACGTAGAACACGTTTCAAAAACGAATCTATCAATATTATGTGTGTTTTGAAACACTTTTTCAACAATCTAAAATAAATAAATTTTTTTCTAATTAAATTTGTAAATTTCAATCTAGATTTGTTTTATTTAGAATTGTTAATTAATTAAATTTCTTTTTGTTTCTAAAATTAATTAAGGTCTCTAAAATTTTTTATTTTTCCCTGGAAATCACAATCACTGCTTAATTCAACCCAAAAATAAAAAATTACAATTTTACAAACCCAGAATATTACAAACTTATATAAATTCATGTTTTTTTTTTAAATTATATAATTTTTTTAAAAATTACAAAAAGTTTGTCCGTGAATGGTGTCTAAACTAAACGATTTTTTATTGATTTTTTTTAATTAATATGATAAGTGTCACATGATCTATGATATATCTTAAAATTATAACAAATGCATGGCAACTACAGGGTAAAAAATGTTAGAAAAACAGAAAAAGGTAAAGACGCGGGGGTTTTTTGTAACGAAAATAAAAAAAAATTATATCATTGTGTAGCGAATTAAATGGAGATCATTATCTATATATCTTTTAAATTTCAAAAAAAAGTCCAAATTGGAATAGCTTTAATGTACATTTATAAAATTATGTAATTTTTTATTCACAATATTATATATATCATTTCAATTTCAAAAATAATCTTTCAAAAAAAAAATTTTTTGGAATTTCACGAATAAAAATCTCAATTACTCATTATTTTAAAAAAATGAAAAAAAAACAAATAATCCTAAAATTTAAATAACATCACAACTGATGGAGTTTTTATACTTACATTACAGAAAAAATTGTCAATAAAAAGATACAAAATTCAATTGTTACAGACAATTGTTTTGTGAAAATCAAGTGTTCACATCAATCACTTTGAGTCTGTTAAATATATACATTATTAGTATTTCTTAGTATATTAATAATTTCTTGTATAATTGTAAATGTTAAATGTAAAAAATGCCGATTCTAATCTATAATTATAATAAGTTTCATACAAAATATGACGCCTGATTGCCCCATTGCGTATTGAATGATTTCTTTATAGAATATATCAAGTCATATGATATTTTGTCACTGGAGATTATAAACGTGATTACAGTGCACTGTAGTGTATTAAAAGTAGATTTACGATTAGATTACATTGTGTCAAACATTTTATCATTAGAATAAGAAAATACTGCTGGACTGCAAGTAGAAAAATTTGAGTATTTATCGATTTATTGATTTCCCTAGCTGATATATGATTATTTAATGACCAACAGTTACCAAGAATCATGCCGAGTCAGTATTATTATGCAAATTTTTAGTCACGTTTCATGCATGTAATAAATTATACATGGATTTCATCAATATTCAGCAAATAAGACACAATAAATAATTAGATACGCATACGTTAGTTGATGCGTAAATTACAAGTGTTGCAAACTGTGTCAATGATGTAACTATTCTAATAATCAGTGAATATCAACAATCATAATTATAATTGTAAAACTCTAATAAACGTATCCTACTTATAATCAAATAATTAATATTATACATAAATAATAATTTTTGAATATAAGTGGATGTTACATATAGTATAGCAATTACCACACTAGTGAAAATCAAATTTTTGTCTTAGATTGCATATATTTTTAATTAAAAAATTCTTAAGATGATCCAATCAAAAAAGTAGTATTTGTCGAAATAAATTTAAAAAAGCGTAACGAATATAATCAATTTTGTCATCTTTCGGTCTTTTAGCCGATTTTCAGAATTTCTTTTATCAATTCTAATGGTCAAAGTGTACTTTTATGATACCTTATATTAAAAACAAACTTGAGACTACTTCTAACATGTATTTAAATTGTATCAAATAAAAAATGTCTGATTGTTGAGTTCTAAATGCAAAAAAATTATGAGTAACCGACGAGTCAAAAAATATCCATGTTTGTTTATCAAAATAACCGGCTTCTATCTCATTATACCGGCTTTATTTTAGTTTCTTGTTAAAAACAAACAAATCTTGTTTATAAATATCCAAGTTGATGAAAAAAAAATTAAAAATACTAATAATATGGTGCATACTTATTACCTTACAATATATATTACATTATTATTATATTTATATAAAAATTACATAAAGTTGGCCATTTCTACAAATTTCAAAATAAGTTACGTGATATCTGACGTTAACGTGAAAATAAAACTAGACGTAGCTACCACCATGGAAAATACTCAATCTGTATTCCATCAATTAATGGTAGATACATGTAGAACCAAATTGTGTTGACTACAATGGCAGAATCAGTCGGACAATTAATCAAGCTGATTTATATCCGGTTAATCTCAAATAAAGCCTGATAGTGCTTACTGGTGCATGGCGTTATAAGCGCTTAGATAGAACAATAGATGTTAATCTTGAATTTAACTCACAAACTAATTGGTCATAAAATTATAAATTCAATACTTGGGCTCAACATATGTTTCATCAATTTTCATTGATTAAATTTTAAGCATGTACATTGTACATGTGAATCTACGCAATCCATTTGTAATTTATCATGGATCAAGAGTCATTAGTTATGACTATGCATCAATGATTTGTTAAAAAAATTAAACAACCAAAAAATGTAATAAAACATACATTCTGGGACGCGTTTTAAAATTATTAACATTTGGTAAATCTCAGCTCCTTCTTTTAATATAATATCAACATATATTTATGAAATGTTTGGATTAAAATAAAGCTGCCAGAAGTACGTTTTTTTGTAAAAGTACGTTTTAGGCAGCATTGATAAAAACGTACTAAAAATTTAAATTTATTATATTAAACTTTAATAATTTTTAAAATGTAATACGCTATGGTATACGATTAATTCAAATAATGTGAAATCATTTACAATTGTATTTTATATAGTTTAAAACTAAAAACTTGTAAAATTCCAATACAACATTATAATTTTGTAACTAAGTAATATGAGTACGTTTTTAATCTGGCAGCTTTAATTAAAATTTAAAATGAAAAAGTAAATATTCATTCTACAATTTCAAAAAAATGTGCATTTAACGTCTAGTAAATTTTCAATAAAGAGACATGGGTGGAAATCTCATAGATTGATTCCTTTGGATTATTTTTCATTTCTACGCAATTTTGCATTTTCATCAAGCTTTAAATCACTCATTATTAAATTTTAGTCTAAAACTACAACAAAGTACTACATACTGTATTAAGTACAATTTTGTTATTATCATTTTTATATTTATTACAATGATGATGAAATTAACCCGAAATATGTTTTTAAAGTACTGACACTGTTTTTAGTATTGATAAAAACTTGATATTTTTTACTCGTCGAAAACAGATACTAAGTATATACCAGGAGTGTCAATTATGTATACCGCGGTGCTTTTGCCCATACCATCACAGAAAATACTCGTTTATTTACAATTTTATTTTTTCTGGAATTTAAGCTCTTTCGACAATTTTTAGGATTTACTGTTTTTACTTTATTTTTAAGATTATACAGTGTATAGTATACACTCATTCTCTCTAATAAATTAATAAAGTAGGATCACAAAGGTTAAAATAAAATGAAGTGGGAATAATTCACTTTAAATTAAAAGATAATGTGAAATGACCGGTCCGCGATGTAAAAACGTTGGTAGAATTAAAAATTTCCGCCCCCGCAGAACTGAGTGGTGTTTGTACATAACAGTCAAACTAGTGTAGTGATTCTTAAAATTTTTATACCACAGCGCGCACTTCATTTAGTAAATTTGTTTTGATTATTATGATTTGTTGGACACAGTTAGCTTTAAGTAATCACATCATTTCACACACATGCCGAAGGCACATTTTTATCATACCAAAAAAATAAATTCACGTGGAAAATTTAACTTAAAAATCATACTATTAACTTATCAATCTCTTTAAAGAAGTGGTTCCCAAATTTGTTTCAGGTGGAACCATCATATCACATTATTTTGTACTTTAAAGAATTATTTCCATCTTAATTTTTTTTGTTAACATTTGCGTAAAGAATTTTAAAAACAATTATCCCATTTTTTTCCATCTTAATTTTGTTTTGTTAAAATTTGCGTAAAGAATTTTAAAAACAATTATTATCCCATTTTTTTAATTTATTAGCAAGGACAGCTTAAACCAAAATATATAAAGTATACAGTAGTCTTTGTTTATTAGACCAAATGTGTGTATAATATTAACAATAAAGTAAAAACAGTCCAATCTTAAAAATTGTCATAAATAGCATAAATTCCAAAAAAAATAAAATTATAAAAACCTATTTTGTCATTTTCAATGTGATGACATATATTCAGTACCAATTTAATAAATACTTAAAAATACCAATTGTGTATCAATAATTAATTAAATATTACAGTCGAATTTTACCATTATTGCAAAGAATTGTAATATAAAAATAATTGATGTTAAAAATGTGTCCATACTTTTGGCCTTTTTTCTTATTTTATAAAAAAATTTGATTGTCTACTAAAAATTTTCTTAAATGTAAATCAGAATGAATACAATATAATGATTAATTAAAAAAATTAAAAAAACAATTGTTGTCTTACCTATTTCGTATATCATGTTCTTTTTGAGACTCATTGAACGTCTTATCTTCATTATTTTGGACTGTTAGCTACTAAATGTAGTTTTTCTTTTTATCATTTTATGTTAAATTTGTAACAATTATCAATAAAAAAAATAACACGTTTCAGTTAATATAAATTTATAATTTTATAAATTCGTTGTGCTGTAGTTTTAAAATTTAAAGATTATAAAAAATGTTTTAAAAATAAAAANATTTTAAAAACAATTATTATCCCATTTTTTTAATTTATTAGCAAGGACAGCTTAAACCAAAATATATAAAGTATACAGTAGTCTTTGTTTATTAGACCAAATGTGTGTATAATATTAACAATAAAGTAAAAACAGTCCAATCTTAAAAATTGTCATAAATAGCATAAATTCCAAAAAAAATAAAATTATAAAAACCTATTTTGTCATTTTCAATGTGATGACATATATTCAGTACCAATTTAATAAATACTTAAAAATATCAATTGTGTATCAATAATTAATTGAATCTTCACTTTATAAATATTTCAGTCGAAATTTACCATTATTGCAAATAATTGTAATATAAAAATGATTGATGTTAAAAATGTGTCTATACTTTTGGCCTTTTGTCTTATTTAAATTTAAATCGGATTACTCGTATAAATTATTAATTCGATTAATCAATATAATATATTAAAACCAAATTATAAAATTTTAATATGATTACAATTATTAAATAATGAGTATCATAAATTGTATTGTGGATAAAGATACAGATAACTAAGTTAGTTCGATCGGTTTTAGCAAATTTAACAAATGGTACGAATTCTTATGAAAGGTTGAATACGGCTCTAAATGTTAATGTGATCGACTGCGATGAAGTAAAAACTTTGCATGCGAATGCAATTTTATGTCAGGCACGTGATCAAGAGATGGCTTTCCGTTTGCAAAAGAAGGTTTATATGAAGCAGTCATTGACGTCTGCAGTCGCAACTCTCGCTTCAGAATTCATATAACATCTTCAATCTTAATTTTTCGAAAGCTACAGATTGCGATGCACATGCTTTTGCACGTGCACATCGTAAATTGGGTGAGCTTTATATGTTAAGAATTTTGAATTTTAATGAAGACACGATGCTTGACGGGTCACATGATTGTTTGATTAAAGACGTTGGTGGTTTCCCCATGAAAAGAGTATCACGTGGTCAACACTTTATTCACTCATTTTGTCCCATTCTCGATGGTGCCGATTCGCTTCGTAAGTTAAACAAAACGTAAGTTTTACTATTAAAGAAAAGTGTAGCTTTTGTATGGCAGGAAAACCAACACTCGGCTTATATGTCATTAAAAAAGGCTCTCAAGTCTTCACCACTTCTATTATTACCTCAAAAGAATTGTGATTTTATATTAGAATGTGATGCTTCTAAAGTTGGAGTTGGTGCGGTGATATTACAGAATAAAAAAGTTATAGAATATTTTAGTAGAAAATTTAACAATACTGAAATGCGTTACAGCACAACCCATAAGGAACTATTTGCTATTGTTAAAAGCGTGTTAAAATTTAAGACATACTTATTAGGCCATCCTGTTAAGATTATCACTGATCACAAACCTTTGGTATACATTAGACCATCAAAAAACTTACCTGAAACCTTGTTGAATTTATTACTTAAAATCAAACATTTTGATTATGAGATTGAATATCGACTTGGTCCATTAAATTTTACGGCGGGTGGGTTATCTAGAGATTTAACCATCACAGCTTGTCAAAGAATTGAATTTTCTAATT
>LWCA01000257.1:0-36257 GCA_001642005.1 Intoshia linei | reverse complement strand
AAGAATGGATGAAGATTGAATTTTCCATAATAAAAAATTTATATGAATCCATACTTCGAAGAATAAATTCAGTAATAAAATGTAAAGGAGCTTCTACAAATTATTAATTTATTTTATTTGATTGTATATAATTGATGGTCACAATTTCAACATTTTATTATAATTTATGTAAATTTTAATTTACATGCCAGTTTATTTTGCACGGCACTGTATTATATCTACGTGGCGATTCTCGATCCAGTTTGATGTATATTGAACACTGGATTAAGCATTAAATCAAAGTCATGCTTTAAAAACGAATCCCTAACATAATAATGACATCTTAATTAATTAAACATTGATTTAACAACTATAATATATATAATTTATTATTTAAAATTAAATTTTTATTAAAATCCTGATACAAGTTATTAAGGTTTACAATCATTATGGATATATACAGGGATGTCAGACTTAATTTGCTTGGCGGGCCAAATGTGACAAAAAAAATTATTACGCATACCGCAAAAAAAAATTTGTTTACTCAAATCATTATTAAACTAACAATTTTAATTAATTAATAAAATGAAATAAGAAACAATAATGGAATAAATGCATAACTAATGCTAAAATTTTAATCAGGAATAAATAAATCATGAAAAATATGTAAACAAAGAAATAGAGGTAAAAAATTTTGTTATAACGCGGGCCGCATAATTGACACCCTGTTATAGATTAAAATCTAAAAAAATGTTAAATTGACATTAATAATAAATTAAATAATATAACATTAATAAATATAACTGATTATACATGTGTGTATTAATTTAATCTAATTTAAGTTAAATTTAACCCAGTTTCTCCCATGCTGATTATGATCGTTCAATAGTTATTGATCTTTTTCCTTTTATTTTAATACAATTTCACTAATTAAACTATTTAAATATTTCCTCCCAAGTTTTACAAAATATTACCTATGTTTTTATCTATAGACGTAAAGTAAGTGATGAAATTAGTAACCTAATCATCGAGATAAATACATTGCAAATGCTTAAATAATTGTAAATGTCGTACAGTGCGCGCAATAAACATAGGTCCAACCGATTTATATTATTTTTTGGTCTATTAACATTAATTTTCATGAATATTTCATTTCTATTAAAAAAGGTATTAAAAAGTAAGCTTGTTTTGCTCACATTCATTATGGTGCAGATTATATTTTTTAACAAGATAATGCTCCAATCCACACTTCTGGTAAAGTCAAAACATTGATTGAAGAACATTCTGTTAATGTAATGAACTGGGCATCGAAGTCTTCTGACCTTAACCCAATAGAAAACTTATGGGGAATTTTGGCAAGGTCCGTATACAAAAATGGCAGGCAATTTAAAAATAAGGATCCATGTCTGTCCATTGCTAAAATATACATAAATAAATAAATTATATATTATTGAGAAGATACTATATATATAAACATAATGAAAATGATAATAACATTTTTAAATTTAATTATAGTATAAAAAATTGATTTTAATTTGAAGTGTCCTATGTTTATTTCGCGGCTAATTAGCGATTTATGTGATAACTTTTCATATAAAGGTGGGAGAAGAAAAATAATGGTATCAACAAGCGTACTTTTTAATACCTTTTTTAATAGAAATGAAATATTCATGAAAATTAATGTTAATAGACTAAAAAATAATATAAATCGGTTGGACCTATGTTTATTGCGCGCACTGTACATAATATTTACTTTGTTAATACAAACGTTATTGATCTTTTAATATTTTATTTTTGTGGAACTTAATGGTTACATTACAATGCTTAAGAGAAAAGTGATTAACCCTAAAATTCCAATTTTGTATTTGAATATTTAACGAATATCTTGAGATTAAATAAAAATTTCGAAATATTTAGCACAAAATTCAATGATGTTATAAATATATAAAATTTTTAGGTAGTAAGAAATAATTTACTATACATAATGTATGTAAATCGCACTTTTTTACTTTAAAAGTGCTTAAGCCTCATTGTTTATGAATTTATATGCTTTGAGATAAAAACCATAAATGATAGCATAATGACTTTTGAATACTCTTTAAACAAATCGGGATTCCCGAAAAACGTAGAAGTCGAATCTATTACTTTTTTCATAGGTGTTTAGTACAAGTATTATTGTAATCGAAGCTTTGGAGGTGGAGCCACCCCTTATTAAAAAAATAAATTGGATCACAAATCTACAAATAAAACATTGTCTTGGTCTTGGTATCATAGGGCAAGCATTCTTAACGTGGTGTGTGGCCTTGGAGTCCACGTAATTAAATACATTGTAAATGTCAATTTAGATTTGAGAATATTGAAATGTTCCTGAACCGTGCACCCAGCATTTAATTTTTTAACAAATTTTTTATGATTATAGTTATTTTATAAAAGAAATTGATATAAGATAACATTTCCCAAAGGCCGGTCCTCGGACCAGTACACGTACCTTAAAATTTTGGTTTCCTAATTAAAAGTCAATTTATTACGTTTTTATCAATTTTTTTTAATATTCCCCAATAATTTCGCTTTAATGATCCGCGATAAATTTTATAATTTATTACCGCCCGCCGTGAAAAAAGTGTGAAAAGCCCTGCAATGAGAGATTAATGACAATTATAAATTTTTGAAGGGTCTTGTCACCCTTAAAAATCACCTACCTCAATGCAAAAAATTAATAAAATCATTCAAAGCTACAAGTTTAAATAGTTTAATTCCATATCATGTCATTTATATCAATCATCCCTAGGAACCGAATTCAAAAATATAAAAATGTACATTAATTAATGATCAATTATATATTATTATAATTTTCCGTCAAATTGAATCAAAATGAAACAATATTATAATCCTTATTCCAATTAAAAGTTCAACCATTATTTCGAAAAAGTAAATAAACTAGATATGAATACTAAAATTAGTATTCCTATACCAGTGCACTGCTGTGCTTGGTGTAACTTGATATTTTTGTAAACTATTAATTTGGGTCACAATTACGACGTTGGGTTTATAATAAAATGAATTCTACCGACTAATTTTTCAAATGAATCTACTTCTAAATCAAGTATTACTGTCCCACAATTTATTGATTTTCTAACTTCAATGATTGATCGAAGGGATATTGTTGCAACGTGTGGTTTAGACCAGCGTTGGCCTTCTTCGTCTACATCTTCCTCAAATTTAATCCATCTACATTTTAAATTATAATATTAAATGGCATTTGAAAATACCTAGCAGTTTCAACCCATTCAACTTGAGTCTCTGATTTTTTGCAATGTCTCAATTCAATTAATTCGCAAAATATCGGGTGATTGTGGTGATAATCATCGTCTTTTTTCAATATTTCTTCAACTTTGCTAGTCAGTTCGGTTTTTTCTAAATACAAACTACTTAAAATTGGTTCAACTTTATATGCAAAATCTTGCATAATTGTAGCTTATAAAAACTAAATGATACTAAAAATTATGTCGATAATTTTGCTATTTGGGTTAGTGCTTTCAGATGGTTCTAGTAATGTATATAGCACGTCCCGACTTCTGTTTTTCAATTTTTTAATAGTCTTATTTAAAAAGCTCATTATTCAGAACAAAATATCAGTGGAAATTAAGTACACAATTTGTTGAATTTGAATTAAAGTATATTCATATCTTAATCAACAAATACAAGTGACAGTTCCATTGAAACAAACGGTATTAATATTAATACTTTAAATATTGGAATAATAGAGATAATCAATATTTAAAACGTAACTCCAGGTTAATTTAAATAATCGATGATTAAAAATTCAGCATGTGATGCTTGATTTGACAAAGCAATTTTTAATTAATCAAGTTTCTCGGGAAACAGGTCGTTTTGACAAAAGGTCATTTAATGAATCATACCCAATGGAATTCCTCTAAAGTCACATATTGAAGGTGAAAAGGATATTGAGTTGGAGTTTACTTTATATTTCGGTACCAAGTTCTTCAAGTTTTCTTTACGTTCATTAAAGTCCATTTTTTAAAAATTACCCGCAGTTTGTAGATATTAAGTAACTAAACGTAAGTTAGTTTAAATGAAACATTCATTTACAATGTTATATACATAATGAAAAATATATTTTTAAATGATTCAAGCTAGATAATTTCTTATCTCAAACAGCGTTTTATCTTCCAGTGGATATAGTAAACCAAAAAACTAGTAATGAAACAATACATGATCAATATAACTAGAACAATATTTTATATGGCCTTATTCATTTGTGACACGAATCATGGGATTATTCGATAGCTATAATATATAAAACAATTAAAATAAGTTAAAGTTTAATTAAGAATAAATTTAACATGCAGTTTGTAAAATTAGAATCCATGAAGCTAAATAATCTAGTTAAAATAAAAATAGTTTACAACTTGCCTTTATTGAGTTTTTAGGGCAAAGGCCGTGTTTAGACAAATAATCTGAAAGGTTTTTTCGTTGATCGCCTTGAAATTGCATAACTTGTCCAAATTCTTCACGTTCAATCACACTTCCATTACAAGAAAATTTCTAATTTATAAATGTAATCAAATAGTCAAATCAACAACATTAAAGTAAAGTTTAATTTGTAATATTTTTCTTTGATTACACGTATTACTTGATTTATATATTACTGTAATTCTTTTGATTTAAATAGTAAATGCAATACCAATTTAATTATGAAGATAAATTCCCACCATAATGTTCATTTGTATCAAAAAGTAGTTTTTATAGTTAGCATTTTAATTATTAATTAATTTGAACCAAATTCGGTTGCACAAACCCAAGCGCCATTTAAATTAATTCATTTGTTTATCAGAGAAACATTCCGACTTAATTCCGATTTAACCAGAATTTAACTCAATATCAACAAATGTTGTGACCCTCGTCAAGTATATTAAAAGAAAACTGATACAAATGTCTCAACTGATACCAAAAAATCTCTCCACATTTTATATCAAATACAAGAATGTATTTATGTTACATAAAAGGATTTGAATTTCGCAGTGTTAGAGTTATAATGGTCTATTTGCATAAATCGAATTTAAAGTTTAAAAGTACTATATTGCCTAAAATATAATTTTTATATTGAAATTTAATTATACAATTTAGTTTGTTAATATTTCTTAAAGTACTTTGCAAATGTATATGTATATTGAAAAGTTTCGTACGATAAAAATAAAAACATAAGTGTTTTTCAGAACTAAAATTTCACTAATGGAACAATCAGTCTATTCGATTTGAAAAAATTACCAAATAGGACATTATTCTATAGAAACTGTTAACATTTAATATTTTTATAATCAAAATTAATTTTTATCAATTTATATGTATAAATTATAAAATTCTTATCTAATTGTCCATTTTGATTAACATACTTTTAATATCTTTCTTTTTAGAATCTGTGGTTATTTTTAATAGGAATTTGATAATTTTGTAAGGAATTATCAAGTCGAGATTTAGTAATTAAACCAGTAAATGTTCGTTATATCATAAAATAATACGTTTTCAAGCTTATTTTTTTGGTAAAATGTAAAATGATTTACATTTTTCATCAAAAACATCATTTTTGTCAAAAAGTCAAATAGAACATTATAATTAACACTGCAATATGTTGATTACTAAAATGGTAGTATCCATTTTTGACAGTAAATATAAAAAGTTCAGAAATTTCAACATTTCAGACACATTTCATTTTATAAGTAATGATTAAAGCACATTGGATGCGATTTATTTTTATTATACATCAAGGTGTGATATGATATGAACAAACCTTTTTGCAGTGCTTAACAATCAATTTCAAATCATAAGCGTCTGATATTCCTTGGACAGTTGTAAGAGTCTTACGTCCATTTCTCTGTTGGATTCTAATATGAACATAACCATCACTTGTGTTTCCTATATTGTTATTTTCAACAGCGAATGCATCTATTATAATTATTAAAATACAATGTATGACACCAGAAAACAATTAAAAAGCAAATTAGGCTAATAATTACCAGTTGTAGTCAAGTTTTCAATTGTAAATGCACCATCATCCTCGTCATCTGAAACCTAAACAATTAAAATAAACAGACATAAAATTAACAACGCTATTGATAAAGTAACATTTTGTACAAGTATAGAAAAAGGTATTTATCCGATGTATTTTTATTTTCAGAAACCTACCAAGTTTGAATTACCATAGAGGGCTCAATTTTTTAAATTAACGCAAATTTGATAATTAGTAATATAAACAATAATAAAATTAATTTAAAATATTTTTTATTCTGACACAAATTCTAAATAAATATTCTAATGCAGTGCTTCTGAAAGGGGTCCACCATTAAATTAATGTATTATTTCAGGAATTAATATAATATTATTAAGGATAAAACACCACTAAATCCAACTCAAAAAGAGATAATGCAAATTTACTTACCCCTTAAGTGAAAATCCATTTTTTAATATTTTTTTGAAAAATCAGTTTTTACCAAATCTAATAAGAAAAAATCCTATTCTAATAACCCTTATGGGAAAAATACCCATTTTTCAATATTTTTTTGAAAAAATACAATTTTACCATCCATAAAAGAAAAATTCCCAATAAATATATTAAATGCGCGTTAATTAAATAATTTGAAATTAAATCGAAATTTACGTCTAAAGTTAACGAATATAACAAATATTGTACTAAATAATGAAGCTCATCCATCTCACTATAATTTTAATTAAATTACATATTACCGATAAATACTAATTTCGATATGTAACCGACTAAAGTAACACAAGGTTGTGTTGTAGACTAGGGCAGTGATTTCTAAATGGGGATTTTTAAATTTTATGATAAAAACTTATTTCATATTTGAGAAAAAAATAAAAATATACATTTACAATTAAATATAATAATACATTTAATATACGATAATTTTCTTCATCTGAAACGTACTACTAATTAACAGTAATGTAATAATAACCGATATGGATACAAATAAATTTAATTCAATATATCTGCACATACTGTGGAAGAATCAATTATATTTATTCATAAGACGTGTTATTGTTAAAATGTTTACAAACTGACAGCAAAGATTGTTCAAAATTGTTGGGAAAACTGCACTAGGGTAGTGGTTCGAATTATAATCACTCACACGAAAATTTTAAAGTTTGCTAGTAAATATGAAGCTTTTATACCTTTGTAATATACAAACATTATTTTTAAGCCTTATCAAACTAAAAAAAAATGGCGAAATGTGTTAAATTGTATTTTATCCAAATAAATATGTATGATTATATTAAAAAATTTTTTAAGAGATTCATATCTTTCAATATCAATGATCGTGAACAACCATTATGTCACATAATTTATTTGTCCTTTTTCTTAATGAATTATATAAATAGAGTACGTAACCAGCCAAACTGAAACGATATTTAAATAACGAACATGTTCAACACTCAAAAAATGTATTGACTTTTATGTCAAATAAAAATGAAACATTTTTGCAGCAATATTTCCAATTTAACACTTACGAGACTATGCTGATTTTCAAAATAGAAAGCAAAAAATTTCACTTTTGAAATGTTAAAAAACACTAAAATTTACAGCTTAAAATTAAGAAATGTTATTGAACAGTAAACCAACTTCATTTAACAGTAACATTACTTCAATTCACAGTATATTTAAAAAATTAACAGTAATTTTGAAAAATTTTCACATTATTTATTTTAAATTTACAATAACAGTAATTATAATTAATTATGAATCATCACTGTAAATAAAATAAATTATGTGTATATAACAATGTTTATATCAATAATTAGAATAAGAACTAACGAAATAATGAAGATAATAATGAAATTAATTGTATGAGCAGTAATTTGTTCATAATTTATATTGTTACCGCCTTATTTTGGTTTGTATACAAACCAATGTAAATTTATGAGTGTAGTTTTGGCATCTATAAAAAACAAATGTAAATTTATGAGTATGGTTTTGGCATCTATACATGCAATTGTTTCGGAAGGGTTAACCCTTTCACTGTCTAATACTATTTTATGATGCATCACCACACGTCTGGAATTTGTTTTAATTTAAACTTGTATTATTTTTAAATTACCTATGTCAAAATGTATAAAAATAAAAAAATAAAGTTTTTAAAAATTATGCTGTGTATATCATATAATACACAGACGTGTAAAGTGAAATTGCTGTGTATAGTATCGAATACACAGACAGTGAAAGGGTTAAAAGTATCATTACTATTTGAAATATTCAATCTCATAATACAATGTATGCAGTGTTCACACGTTGAGCAACATGGACAAGTTTTTTGAGTTCGAATTAAATTTCATTAAAGATTTAGTGTATAATAAAAATTGAATTAAAATTAAAAGGTCATGATTAATATCATATAGCACAATTCTAGTGGTCACAGGTATAAGTATAATTTATATTTTAAAAATTCGCTAATTTAAAATTTAAAAAACTATAATTATTTGGTTATTATTTGGCAGTGCTAAATTTGCACATCATATTTATTTGAATATATACAAGAAATTTCTACTTTAGGTCTAAAATTAATTAAATTTTCTGATCGATCCAAGAACATGTTAAGATTGGTAAATAATTCAAATTAACTTTTGCCAAAAATGATCTAATAAAATATGTAATAATATCTATCTAATAAAATGTAGGAAATTTATAACCAAGCCTAGGCAATCGATACATTATTATTTAAAAAATTAATAAAAAATACTACTTGAAAGCCTCAGGGAAAAATCGACTTTTACCAATATTTTTTTGAAAAATCCCATTTTACAAACATTTAAGGAAAATATCTCCTTCCTATTATTTTTGAAAAACACGATTTTACTATAACTTAAGAAAAAAAACATTTAATTTTTTCATAAATGTTTTATATTTCATGTTTACTTTAGGATTCAAAAAAATTAAAAATATTGTAAATGGGGGTCCGTAGTACGGATAAATATTCCCTCAAACAATTATAATTATAATTTTCCGCAATCATATTATTATTTATTATCGTCAACTAAGCATGAAAAATGTCATTTGTCACCCAAGCGTTTTAGATGAGACATATAAAACTCCAAAATCACTAAAAAAATATTTTTCATGCATCAAGTATTTTTAGCTTTTCCAACTATCAATCGATGAAAATTGTTACCAGTTAAACTGCAAAGAAGGAGTCTGATTTTTTCGTTGCTTTTTACTTTTTTCTATGAAAGATTTAGATGGCAGATTATATACATATAATGCAGATTCGTCACAATATATTATCTTTTTTATATTTCGATTTTAAATCAACGTAAAATTTATTCAATTGTGTTTTATCGGATGATTTCCTTTTACCATATAAGCATTTAAATAATAAATCGTGTTTTATTTTAAAACGCCAAAATCATCCATTAGACACGGCAAAATTTGCAATTTTTTGGCTACATTTAGCCCAATTACTTTTAACGTTGTACCTGTAACAGATAGTGTTCTCTCAATGTTAGAAAAGCTTCATAAACCAATTTATCCTAATCAACAAACGTATAAAATAAAGTACTACTTTATCTAAATTGGACGAGGTACTTGGTACATTTACATCAATCGAATTTAAAATATTATTGTTTAAAATTGGAACCATTAATTTCTTAATTCGGGAAATTATTCCTTTACTTGTATTATCTATTTCACATAATTTTCGTTCAGAAATTTTCCCTTCTTTTAAAATATTTGCTATTTCGAATTTAGTTTCATAATCCAAAATTTACATGTTTAATATTTAAATAAATATAATTTTAAATTAATGTCATCACTATAGTAATTATACTTATATATTTACAACATTTTTGCCCCAAAAGCGGGGTTAATTTCACATATATTGCTATGACATCGATAAAAATACTATAAAATTAATATAATTCTGAAAAAGTGCCCCAAAAACTAAGCATACCTCAAAACGGGCCGGACTCTATATATGAATCTGATACCATCCAATCATTTTAGATTAAATCTATACAATATTCCCAGATCCAGGGAAACTTGTATACAAAAAACTTTCAATAACGATTCAAAAGGGGAATTAGACAAATAACAGTAATTTAGTTTAGAAGAAGTGTGATAATTAATTATGTAATTTAAAAAAAATGTAAACAATTTCATCCTCATTAATTAGTAAATTGTAAAGGAAGTAATTAGACTATTAAACCTCAATTTTATACATCATTAAAACGTCACTTTAGCAATAACGGTTTAAATAGTGACCAAGAAATTACTCTTCGTTTCTTCTTCTTCTTTTTAGACCTTTTCTTTTCTTTTTTATCGCTTACCCCATCCGAATCTAGAATACATTAGCAAATATTTACTCTCAATATAACCCTTATTATCGACAATAACTTCTTTGTCTTCTAAAAAAACGATGACAAGATATAAATCAATAAAAACGCACCAGTTTCGTTTTTCTCAATCTTCAATTTATCATAAACTTCTGTTACAGCTAAATAATGTTAAATAAATCATGCTATAGTTGATATTACTATTTTCAGTAGTATCAGTAATCATATATAAAGGGTTCGTTTCTTTTATACGCTAATCGTAATCTTATTGTATTAGAATTCAAATAAAAATGTATAAATGCACCTTTATTGAGTGAAACGTTGTATAGATACGTATCTAGCAAATCAGTCTAGTTTCATTAATAGTATTGTTCTGTCGCATATGTTTATCTGGAGGTATAGAGATACGACAATACATGTCGAAATTCAAATCCAAAATTTGTATCAGTTATTACTTGATTAAATTAGATCAAAATTATTTGTGTACATTTAAAAAAAAGTAAATGAAATTGCAGTGGGAAATGCTCAGTGGACATGAACAATTTTTTTTTAATATGAATCAACTATGACTTACTGATACTGCTTTGATACAACCTAATTTTTTATATCTTTAAGTGATTTTGAGTATTGAATCCAATTACAAAGAATTCCAATATCTTTAAAATAATTAGTTTTACTATTTTTAAAAATAAAAATAAGTAATGTACATTTAAAATTTAATGATAAAAACGTAACTAACAATTCTTACTACAGCTCTTCATACTCCGACGTACTGCATGTTTCATACGTGTTTGACTCTAATCGAGATTCTAATAATTCAGGAGTACTTTGTTTATTCTCAAGTTTATTATTTTCATCGTACATCAAAGCATTAGAAAATGATGTATGTAATTCGGTTTCAATTGACTGCATTGAATTAGGGGTTTTCAAGTCTCGAGTCATTAACTTATTCTCAAGTAAAGAGGTCGGCGTTCTATCTTCAGATGACTGACTACTTTCCGTTTCAACATAAGAACCAGTATCATATTCAGATTTATCGTTTGTATTAGATGACACGGAACTACTCGTATACGCATAAACAGAATCTAAAAAATTGAGTAAAATATATCAAATATGTAAAGTACCTGGTTTATCTTCAACTATGGGTTCAATACATTCTAATGACGTGACATTATCCAGATTTTCAAGAGACATTGTCGTCGAATTGTTGAAACCTTCTGATGAATCCACAACATCCCTAATACCTAATTCTATAGGTGCAAGAGACCATTCAGGTAGTTCTCTGTACCCTGTAACTCTTTTATTTAAAAAGCAACTGAGTGTTCCAATTTCAAAGTCTATGATAAAATATTAATAATTCAAAATAAAAATTGTAGTAAAAAAAGTAAATGGGACCGAGACACAATTATTAGAGTACGAAAAAAGATTGTAAAATAAAATGTCAAAATTGCATTTAATTTTTAAACAATACTAAAAATAATAATTCTTAACCGATTATTAAATTGCGATTCATAAAAATAGATAAAACCCTTAAAACCAACTTTAAAATTTTCATACCTCTACTTTGCAAATATTGAAAACACTGGTACAAAGTTGTTTTATTTAAAATAAATTAAATTTATTAAAATTATCTGAGCCTAGAAGAGGCTTGTTCCATCCACATTTGAGAACTGAACATTTACATTTACAGGATTCCTAACTTATATAAACTTGAATGTCGAACTGTCTGTCTGTGATGCAGTTTCTAGCAATAACTAAAAGTCATAAAATTTTAACAAACAAAAATACCACGTCAGATTTTTCCGGCAGTTATTAAAATAAATGTCAATCTCAGAAACTTACCTCTTTTCGGTCAAAAACCCCAATTATCTTTTTTTTAAAATCAAACGAGTACTACAATTTAAAAAATATACACTCTGATACAAATTTTAAAATGATTAGCATTGTTATACATTTCAATTTCAAAAACTTACATTTTAACGGTCATAACCCCAAAATACCCGTTTTTTTTAAAAAGAAAAAGTTGCAAAATTTTATACAGCATGAATTTGTTGGATAGTTTTGAAAATCATAAACATTATCATAAATCGCTCCACCAAAAATGTATTTTCACGATATAAACACCATATTACCTTTTTTTAAAAATGAAAATAGTTCTATAATTTTAAAAAAAATTTTACATGTACCTAATAGAGTTATTTCTAGTTAACACGCACAAAAAATTTCAATGTGACAAAGTAAAGCCTTTAAGATCAAAAAAACATTTTGGTATATATTTTTTCATATTTGGTAACTATATTATTAAAAAAAATATTTTTTTATCGAAAGCAGATAATGAATACATAGAATGTATTACATACATCATAATGTACCATCACAATATTAAAAAATAAAATACCGTTTATTTACAATTTTATTTTTTCTAGAATTTAAGTTATTTATGACAATTTTTAGAATTGTACTGTTTTTACTTTATTTTTAAGATTATACAAACATTCTGTCTAATAAATTAAAAAATTGGAATCACAAAACTGTTTTTAAAATTCTTTACACAAATGTAAACAAAATAAAATTAAAAGTTAATGTGAAACAACGGGTACACGGTGAAAAAACTTTGAGAACCACTTCCTTAATGATTGGAATAGTGAATAGTATCATTTTTATGTAAGATTATCATTATAATAATTAAAAATAAAATTACTGTTTTCATAAGCATCATCAATTATTACAGGTTTTTTAACAAAACCTACTACTTGACATAAAATGTCCTTAACATTTTCACTAAAAATGTTTCTTTTATCATCTTTTCCTTGTGTCTGCTTCAACAAAACTGTCAATGTTCGAACTCTATCTCTAAGGTAAAATGATTTATCATATTTTGCTAGTTCCATCAAATATTTGCATAATCCTGTAGTATGTTTCGGATAAATAAGGTACAACTTAACTCCCAAAGTAACAATTTGCTGTTTTACTATGTCAGCCTATAATTAAATTAATAATCGAAATAAATTTTCTAAGGCTTCCCTAATGTTTTACCATGGACCATATTTAATACTGAAAAAGATTAATAGACTGAGAATCAGAACCGCACCAATGAAAAGTCAGTAAATTTATTTTTAAATAAAGTTTAAAATATTCTGTAAAATTAATTAAAAAAACAATAACATTAACAAAAAGTAAGTATAAATGTTTCATCATCAATTTGGGAAATACGTTTAAAACTGATAAAATATTACCTGTGACATAAAACTGATTACACATTGTCGTAAAATGTCTGGAGCAAACTTTTTAACACATCTCAAATTATTTCCAATTAACCATAAAATGTTGGCTTTTGCTTCATCGCATTTAATAGTTAATACCATTCTAGCCAATAGTTTTATCGTGTCTTTATGTTTTCTAGGCTAATTTTTTTTAAATAAAACAAAGATATAAATTACATCTTGTTTAATCAAATTTTGAATTACAATCACAGCTTCACCAATAATAATATCTAAATTGAAATTATACAGAAATAATTATCTCAAAGGCGAATCTACCACAAAAAAAATTTACATTGGATAATAGAAATGAAAACTCAAGCAATTGTATTATTGTAATTTAAATGTACAATATTTATAAAACCCATACCACTGGATGAAGATAACAAGTTTTCTAAAATGCAGAGACATAAATCAGAAATGCCATCAATTTTAAAAGCCAGTTTCCCAATGCACTTGATTGCAAATTTTGAAAAAATTACATCGTGACCTTTTGTATAATACTGAAATAAACAAATCAGAATGAAAATATAAAAACAAAATAAAAAAACCTCCAATTCTGGTAAAATCAAATTTACGTTCGATTTATTTGAAATGTTGTACATAACATCCAACTATCATAATAAAATATAAAAATGCTTAATGTTAATTAATTAAAGCATATAAAGTAAAAGTTGTTAAAAATATGTCTGTCAGTGTATAATAGAGTTCTGCAACATGATCCGAAGACGAACTTTAGTGTGTAACCATTTATTTAGAAAACTGGGTCCCATAAATTTCAAAAATAAAAAATTGGCACCTTCATATCCAAAACCCTAACTACTCTTATGTTAAAAATGAAAAAATTCTTATAATTTTAAAACACAGAAATTCTAAGCAGTTGATGAGCATTATTGTAAATTGCAACCTCAAAAACTTGCATCTTCATGAGCAAAACCTAATGTAGTCCTAAAATTTAAAAAAACACATTCAATGGTTATTTCCATATAACATAAACAAAAACTTCAATCCCACAAAGTTATACCTTCAAAAAAGGAAACACTAGTCTACTTTTTTTGGAAAATAATGAATTTTGAATATAAACCTAAAACCCACCTAGAGAATAAACTTGGAAATAATTAATGAGCTTTTTAAATTTGAAAATGATAATATAAATTATATTAATATAAAATAATTTTTTTCCCGTCATTTTTGTGTATTCGATAAATTATTACTTTTTTGAATTCCCAGAAAATCACACACATTACTTTCTACCCTTTTATACATTTTAAATGTATATCTAATCATATTAAGTTACTTTCAGCTTTTTCAACGTTAAATTATCAAAATCGTCCACAAAAATATACTTTACATATTCCATAAAAATTTCCTAAAACAAATAATTAGTAAATTTAAATGTTAATTAAAAATACCGAATGATTAATTAAAAAGGGATGTTTTATAACTTTTAAAATATAATACAAAACAACATTCTTGTCGCCTCTAAATTAAAATTTAAACAAATACAAAAATTGGAGCTGCTAGCTTGACAGTTATGTACTTCGTACAAACAGTACCAGGCGCTGCCGAAATCGGAGATTTTTAATTCTATCAAAAATATTTAATATAATTTAATTAAAATTTAATTTACAAATTAATACCAAAAAAACCAAACTTTGCGGTCTATCTATTTTTGAAATAAGATGTATTTATTTTAGTTTTCAAATTTAGCATTTTTTCGAAAATTAAAAATTCATATAGCACGGACACAGTTGAATACTAAACCGAATCAAAAACACCAAGTGTTCAATTAACTGTTGGGAACCACTGATATATATTTATATTAACAATAAAATTAATAACGTTTCAAATTGGAGCATATTGAAAAGAGAAATTATAGCCATTTTAATATATGACTGCGTCCCACAAGACAAATACATTTGAATCACAGCAATTTTAACCTGTCAAATCAAAAATAAAACTACTAATAAATAAAATATTACAGAACTATTCAAACTCATAAGTAAGGATTTACAAACTACAAGAAACATCATATGATCTGGATCAACATTAGTATCCTCCTTGAAATTTTCATAACCATAAACATCATCTTCTGGTAAATTATTATTTTGAATGAACTATTGAAAAATTTAAAACAATAAAATATAATATTACTGGGTTATTGAAAAATTTCCGAATGTATCGTTTCATGATAAGAATAATGAAAACTTGAGACCACTCATCAACATTTAAAAGTTTTTTACAAATTTTACGAAACTGGCCATGTAACATTTGTAAATTGTCTGGACAAACAATTTCGAAAGCATAAAATGCACTTCCAATTACCATCTTAATTTATATTATATTTTTAACAAAATTTTTAATTTGATACACTGCTTTTATCACCGAGAAGCCTTTCTATAATTTCAACAGCAACATCAACTTGACCAGGATCCATACTAAAAATAATTAACGTTTCATAAACCAATACCTAACAAGCGATGGTAAAGAATTGCATACAATTTTTCTAACATATGGAGACAAATCCCTGCTTTTTTCTATTAAAGCTGCAGACATTAGTGGAACAATCATTCTTATACTAATACTGTTTAATACACGTAATGCAGATCCCCGAAACAGTTGATTTTCATGCTAAAATGATTAACTAATAAAACAATGGTGCATAACCTTTTTCATTCAAGAGACCGCAATAAAAAAGACGCAGTAAAAATAACATTTAATAGGAGTTGTCATAATCATTATTTAATTTGAGGTTTATAAATATACTATAATAGGAACATGTGGTGACTTTTATACATTCCTTATTTAAATACAGACAAAATATAATACAAAAGAAATTATGGATTCGAAAAACTTGAGATAATTTAGGCGGTTGATTTTGATAAAGTTGTTTTTTATAAAAATTTTGAGAAAATTCAGTGCTTTATGATAGCAAAATAAATCCAAAATTTTAATTAAAGTGTGTTTTCAAACAGTATTAGAAATTTTTTCAACCAAAATTTTATTATCATCAAATTAACCGTAATTTTAAAATCTTCAAATAATATTTTGTTGAAAAGAAAATTTTTATTCGACAGCATACCACCTAGTGAAATAGTCACCTATAGACTTAGTTACATGTAACTCTAATAGTGATTCAGTATATTAAAATACATTGGATAAAATTTATATATAGAAAACTTTAAATGGTCAGGTTATCTTTAATATTCGTTGAAATGCATTAATATTTTGGAAATATCATTTTTTTATACTTGATCACTATTATATCTAAAGATGTTCAAAAATATAATTTTTCATTTTTTTGGAGACACCTTAATAAACATTGTATAACAACTATTAATAATAATTTAAAAAAAATAAACCATCAACATTTTTTGAAATGATGAAATTGATAATAATGCTAAATCTTTGTTTTCACTAGCATAACGAGCTAAATATGCGTAAACCAACTTTCTAATCTAATTTTTTTTAATTATTTTAAATTAGAATATATTATGCACTGCCCAACCAAGTGAGTTAAATTTAAATTGTCAAGAAATAGCCTTGAAGAGTTGGATATGGCAATATTACACTACACATCGTTTGAAAATATTTTTAAGGGCCCATTTTTCATTTCCAGGTGGATTCGAGCTTGGTAGATTCAGCTTTGATAATATGTATACTTCATCGTTTTTCGAAGCAACATTCTTGACAACATTTGCAAAATAACTAGTTGCATCATTTCCTTTTGATATTAACTAAAAATCACTATTAGCAACAAAAAAAATAAAAAAGGTTTAAGGTAGGTAATGATGCTTTTCCAAAAAAAATTTAGTTGGTGCAGTTCAGCTATTCCAAAATGCAGGTCCACAAAAAACATAATGAAGTATAATATTTTGGTAATGTTTCTTAGAAATGAGAATTTAAGTTTGAGCTAAAAAAACTTTGGAAAACTCTCATTTAGTGAACCCATCATTTCTCAAGAGAAATTAAATAGGTCCAATTAAATTATATAATCATTATTTTTATAATTATAAAATTTATACAAACCTGAATAATAATTTTTAAGGCATTTATTACTTTAATATCTTTATCTGAACATAGCAGTTGAGATAATGTTAAATTTCTAAAATAAATATTTAAATACACATACATACAAATTAATTACTTGTCATAAAACAGATTGCTACTCTTAATTGTAAAAGTTAAAGCCGATAGACTCATAAATCCCAATGTAAATAATTGAAACTTTATTTTAGAAAATCTTTGGATATCCAATCTGTATCATTTGTATAATATTTTTGTTAAATTTCAATAAATGTAAATTATGGAAATTGAAATAGTTAAATTGTATAAAATATATTGAAACGTCTACTAAAATTTATTGATGAATAATTTTACATAAGGTTTACAACAAAAAAAAACTACATAAATACACAGTGAATATCATTTCTGTAGTAATATCGATTGAATATTATGATTAGGCTAATTTATTTGTTGAAATTATCTTTTAAAGCTTCAATGTTTCGTTTCGATTGATTCACTATAGATCTAATAATTTATTATATTACAGTGCACCAGTCAATAGGTAACACCGTAGATAGGAAACATTCTACTCTAAGACAGAAAATACATGTATTTACATGTTAATATTTTTACATACCTAGAATTAAACGTTCTCAAATTGGGTTACGAGATAATTAAAAATTATTCCTATAATATAATATTGACATATTGGTTTATCGAAGGGTCGAAAACCAGTGACCCCAAAATAATTTTGGTGGTCGTTTGAGTAAATACGCATTTATTATATATTAGATTATTTATTTTTAAATTTTTGTAAAAATTGGCCAGCCCGTATAAACATCAAAAATCAAATTGAGGTAAAAAAATATGTATGTCTAAGTTTAATTTTAATTAGGTTAACAATAATGCATGATAATTATAAAATAAAATTATTTTTGAAATGTATCATGTGTAAATTATCATACATGTTTCTTATCTACAAGTCCTACTGTAATTGCATTGTAAAATTAAAAGTTACATAATTTTATTGATTTCATTTTTTATACTATCCAAAACATTTTCTTCCGTTATTTCTATGTCAGTTTCTTTTATACAATCATTTTTTTCAATTTTCATAGTATCAAACTCATCTTCGTTAAATGATAAAGAACTCTGATTCGAACCTTGAGATTTCGTTTCCTCATCATCTAAAAATATTGATAAAATGGAATACCAAACTAGTCAGACTTTAAGAAAAAAAGAATAATATTTGTTAACAAAGGGTAAAATTAGGGATGTGACGAAAATAACTATAATTATTATTATACACTGAACTGAACCTACCAAGCTCGATGCCACCGAAAATTAAAAATAGACCAAAAATTTTTTCCAAAATGATGCTTAGTGTCATATGGCCCTAAACCAGCGGTTCTCATCTGGGGTAATCGGACCCCTAATGGGTACCAGAAATTATTTTGGGGTACCAGCTCGTCTGATACTATGACTCATAAATTATAGATTTTTTTAAATTCCCAAAAATAATCACAAATAAAAATTAATTTGTAGTAATATACTTAGTTCCTTATGTATTTACGTCTATTTGATAGTCTCTGCGATTTTAAGGTTACATATTAAATATATGTACGTCCCTATTTCGTCAGTTTAATCATTAAAGATTTTTCAGATATCCATTTTCGGTCAAGTAGAGTTTTAACAATTTTAAATTTCTAAAAATTTTTTTTTAATTGACATGGTGTCATAGTTATACTAATCTTACATTATTATGGGGTACCAAATTATTTTTTTTCTGTTTAGGGGTACCATCTGTGAAGTATGTTGGGAACCGCTGCCCTAGACACCTATCCAAGAGTTTGATTTGATATTTTCAATTAAATACTCAAAATAGTTAATATTCAAAAATATGTTTTTTCATTTTAAAAAAAATGAAGTCACCACTTTACAAAAATTTTGAGACCCGAAGAAGAGTCTCATTAAAATATGTTCGGTATTCATTAATAATTATTATAACATTATAATAATTAAAACAATTCCAAATTTTAAAAAGATGTAAAAAAAATTTTTTTCGTATTATATTACGAAAATAAATTATAGAATAACGTTAATTGTAAATGAAAATATTCTTAAACCCAACCATTTTTACTAAAAATCCACTTCTACAAACCCCTAAGAAAAAAATCCCACTTTTACCAACCCTTAAGGGAATAATCCACTTTTACCGACCTTTAATAATTAAATCAAGTTTTACTAACCCTTAAGGGAAAAATCCACTTTTCCAAACGCTTATGGGAAAACTCACTTTTACCAACTTTTAACAGAAAAATCTACTTTTACCAACCTTTTTTCCTTTAAAGGTTGTTAAAATTGAATTTTTCCTGTTAGTGTTGGTAAATTTTAATTTTTAGTAAAAATGGTTGTATTTAAGTAGACATCCATTGTAAATTATGCAGCTCGACACGATTTATTCAAATATACCAATATTTTTAATTTTTCTCTACAAACAAAGCAGGAGTTTAAATTTTTGTATATAAAAATACGAAAATAACGTACATTTAGATATTTTTTGTTAATTAGTTAATTGATCAACGCAACGTCGTTACTGTATCAATCTCTGACAATCATATTAGTAATCGAAATGTTTTTTCAAAAATACACCTAACCTACCTTGCTCCGCCTTTTAAATTCTAAGAATTTTTAAAAAATATGACACCCTATAATAGGGCCTCTACTACTTTAATAATATTTCTTTTTTAAATATTTGATAATAAAAACTAATTAGTTTTTTCCAGTTGATTGAAAAAATTTTGAGTATACAATGTATACATGTATTCTGAATCAATTGTAACTTTTGTGCAATCTAATTTTGGATACCCCTGTAGATATATATGATATTTACAATATATATAATGAAATGAGTTGATTGATTTTATTAATTGTTAATTAATTTGATAAACCCTACTATTGACTTTTCAAAATATTCCAATTTTTAATTTTGAAAAAAATAAATAAATTTAATTCAATTATCTTAATAGAAATTGCAATCAATTAGTTACAATTCCTAATCTAGACTATGCAATATAAATAATTTAAAATATACCTAAATTGAAGGAAGCTGAATTTTTAACACTGCTCATTCAAAAAATGCAATACATGCAATGGTTGATATATAAATAAAAATGAATTATATTACCTGTTATAAAATATAATAAAAGTGCGCTAAAATAAATTAAACAGTATACTTTATTATAAAATATAATTGTATTCATAGAAATAAACGTATTATCGCTAATATATTAAAAATCAGTTTAAAAAATTAAAATTTAAATTTATGAAATAATGACACGTTTAATTGTAAAAAATTTACCAAAAAATGTAATATAAAATCAAAACGACATTAAATGATCAATCAACTATAAATTTTTTAGATAAAACAAAATGAATTACAGAAAATATTTTCCAAATACGGCCATATTACAGAATGTAAATTAAAATATACACACGAAGGCGTTTTCAGAAAATTTGCATTTATTGGTTATAAAGATGACAACTCTTGTCATTCAGCTGTATCTCAATTACACAATACTTTTATTCATACCTCTAAAATTAATGTATACATTTCATACTTTTATATTTTTAAATTTGACTGGTGTTCAATGATTTGAATTTTCATTGATAAGCATGATTTTTGTTGGCTGTGTCCGTGTTATCTCTAATTTTTTCAAAGATCGGGAAAATTTTGGGGGAAACGGGGTTGTACAATGTACATTTCAAAGCATTTCATTTGTTGCAATCATTTTGACTTTTACCTTTTGTTAGATTTTTTTTATTTTTCTTTTCATAAATTATATAATGTATTGTATTTAATTCAATAGATCCAAGAAGCATTCCCAATTGGCTCAAAAATTAAACCACAATCATGGAGTAAATACAGCAAAGACAGTACTGAATATAAAAATAATCATCAAGACATTATTAAAAAATTAGTTTCAGTAGTTAAAATTTATGTTATTATTTTATATACTGTCAATTTAGAATTCAACAACGTCAAAAAAACCCAACATACTTGCTAATGTAATTTTTATTCAGATATAGTCAACTTAGGTAACCAATATTATGCAACTTATTTTAGATTGATCAAGAATGTTTAAAAAACAATAGAAAAAAATCTGAACGTGACAAAATAAATTATAAAGTCGAATTGGACAAAGAAATTAGCGACGATGAAGACGTATTTTATAATTTTAATATAAAATTTATTCCGATATTTATAGTTCCTTAAATCAAATGTAGGTGATATTGGAGTAATGGGAATAAAGGAGGTAGAGTTAAAATGTTCATGTAGTCAGTAATTATTAACCTTTTCATGGACGTGTCATCATTTTTTTAACTATAAAAAGTAATGTTAGGTTGAAAGTCACTGATATAATGTATTTTTTAAAATTATTTTATGTGATTATGAATTTTTTGATGTAGACAAAAAAAATTCAAAATTTTCGTGTATCCATCAAAGGTTTATCTTTTGGAACGACAAAGGTAATTTTATATAATTTAGAAATATTTTATAAATTATCTAATTCAGAATCAAATTTCAATGTTTTTTGCGCCTTTAAAAATTGTCAACATCTCTATGCTACCCATGAAACGTAATGATTTTTCATCATTTTTTAATTTTTTCATAGATATGGCCATAATTACATTTTCGGATGAAAATTCTGTCAATGTTGCTATTAAAAGAAATAAAACTTATATAGGTTATATATATAGTGTTTTAATTGTTTAATCTTAATTTAGATAAAAACAAAGTTTTTATTAATAAAATTAATGATACAAGTTCTACAAATCAAGTACCCAATTTTAAGGTTGTATTTTATTTTTTTAATTGTAATAATTTTTAGAATTATCCAGTTTTGGATAAAAGTTTGATTGATCAGGTTTAATTTTGTTTACAATATTTTATAGACAATACAGTTTTTAAAAGTTTGGGAACCACTGCTTGAAAGGATGATAATAGTGAATAGTGGCATTTTTAAGTTAGATTTTTTTATTGAATTTATTTTTTTACGTAAAATTAAAAAATCCCGCTTTGGCAAAGCTAGGTGCTGTTTTTACGTAGTTCATAACATTTAATGTAGTGTAAAATAAATTTAATATACCATTTTTACCAATAATGGTTTATAATCATCGAAAAATTCAAAATTCTCAAATTTTTTTTGCGGTGCCCAACAAAACTTTCAAACCTTGGGTGATAAACCTTGGTCCAAATTATAGTACAAATTTTCAAAGTTTTTAGAAATTTCGTAATTAGAAAAATCGTATAAAAAAATTTGGGAAACCCTGCTTTACGGCGTTTAAAAATTGATGTAAGGATTGTATTAATTTTTTTTCTATTATTTTAGAATGGTAGACTCTTTATTAGAAATTTATCCTACTCTGTGGTAGAAAAAGATTTGACGGAGCTTTTTTCCAAATATGGTTAGTAGATATATTAAAAATTAATTCAATTGTGTCAGTTTAAATCAGAGGTGGCCAACTTTGTGACATACCAAGAGCCACATTTTTATCATGCGATCTTAGATGCGCTAAAAATTTTTGTGAACGTCCGATTACTAATAGAATGTATACGTATGGAAATATAATTTATTTTAATTTTTTTACAATATTAGGATATACTATGTAGTGGTCCTTAATTAATGAGACTTTTAGGATTGTTTTCATCTTGCTAGTTAGCCAATATTTGGATTTAAATGCGTTACTGAGAGTATAATAATGTTCTCCAAGAAATAATAAATTATTCATTAATTAGGACTTAATTATTAAGTGAATAGATATTATAAAAGTGCCAGTACATCAATGATTAGGATTATCTTGTTAAATTAACATTAACCGATATAAAGTGAACGGATTTTCGAGTAGATTCGGAAAGTGTTCAGGTTATTTCTCCACTAACACTGTACTAATAGAAAATACTTTTACAATTTAAAATTTTATTTTCAATTATTCCACAATTTACATTTTTATTAACAAAATTTCCAATGCTCTACCTCGAATGACGCAATGCGCAATAGGTTGGCCACTGCTGGTTTAAATAGTTTTAACGTTTGAGGTTAATTTAAATCCCTTACTATTCAAGTCTATACTAAATTTTTATATTATTTTCTGAGAATATTCTTAAACCCAACCATTTTTACTAAAAATCAAAATTTACCAACACTAAAAGGAAAAATTCAGTTTTAAAACTAAATTTTAGAAAATTCCAAAATTGGGATTTGACCTTAGGGGTTTGTAAAACTAGAATTTTCCTTTAAGAATTTTTAAAACCGATTTTTTCCTTTTAGGATTGGTAAAACTGGAATTTTTTCTAAAAGTTTATTAAAACTGAATATTTCCTTTTAGGGCTGGTAAAACTGGATTTTTCCCTTAAAGGTTGGTAAAACTGGAATTTTCTCTATAAGGTTTTTAAAACCGAATGTTTTTTTTAGGGTTGGTAAAACTGAAATTTTCCCTAAAAGGTTTTTAAAACCGAATATTTCCATTAAAGGTTGGTAAAAGTGGGTTTTCCCATAAGGGTTGTTAAAATTGGAATTTTCCTTAGGGTTTGTAAAAGTTGATTTTTAGTAAAAATGGTTGGGTTTAAGAATATTCTCAGAAAATAATATAAAAATTTACAATTCTATGGACGGGTCTATAGATTATTTGCTTTAACTTGAATTGTGTATTAGCGTTTTACAAACACTGAACTATACTGTATCTTCAAGTTTAAGATACTTGTTCAATATCTCGTACCGAAACTCAATTTTGGTGAACTAGAATATACCATATATGAATTGGATTTTATCAGTGTTTCTCAATTTCTCAATTATAATATTTGAATTAGGCGATTTAACTGAAACAAATTTACCTATTGATTTATCTACAAATAAACCGCTTGGATTTGCTTTCATTTCTTATCTTTTTCCTGAAAATGCCATTAAAGCTTTCGGTAATTTAGTTGATTATCTTTTTAATGTATACGTTAGAAAATTTGGATGGATCAATATTTCAAGTTTTAAATTAAATATAAATTTTTAAACGAAAATAGGGTAGAATGCTTCATATTATTGAAGGTCAATGTAAAAAGCATAACGACAATGATTTCGAAGAAGATGAAAACTTGGGTAAATTGGCTTAAATAATAATTTGAAATTTAAGGATTCAAACAAAAAAAGGATTTGCGACGTAAAAAGGATAAAAAGTAATTGAAATTAAAAGAATTATTTATAAAGTCATTTGTAAAATAGAACTGTAAGTTGGAACAGTTTGTTTTTGGGAATTGACGATGTCAACGAAATAATGTCGACTCGGTTGAACACTGCTAAATCTGAGTTGTTAAATATTGTACTATATTAGTGATCTTAATTTAATTTTATACAGGATTCTGGAAAAAGTTCTGCTGTTAGGGTGGCCCTAGCAGAAACTCAACTTGTCAATGAAACTCGTACTTTTTTGATTGAAAACGGAGTCTTATTGGATTCATTTTGCGTTAAGGTTGATAATTTAAATGTGTAGTTGACTTTTCATCTAGGGAAATTACAAACGCAGTAATGATATAATTTTAGCCAAAAATTTATCACATTTGACAACTGAAGAGGATTTACAAGATATTTTTTCGCAAGAAGGGAAATATGAAATCAAAATTATTCTACCTCCTTCCGGTATATCAGCATTGATAATGTTTGACGAGTCCAGTTATGCTAAAGTTGTGTTTAATAAATTGTCTTACAAAAAGGTTTGTTATTTTTTAATCATTTAACATCAGTATTTAGTTTTATGATAAACCCCTTTATTTGGAATGGGCTCCGCTAGAGTCTGTTGATAAAAATATTATAAAACAAAAAAAAGAATCTCAAGTCATCTCAAAATCTGACCAAACAATTCAAAATGACAATCTTGAACTTGAAAATGAAAATTTTGTTTTATTTATAAAAAATTTAAATTTCGATACCGATTCCACATCATTAACTCTGGTATTTTTTATAATTGTACCAAGTTTATTATTTTTAAAGCATTTTAAAAAAACTTGTGATGGCGTCAAAAATGCTATCGTCAGCGGCAAAGTAGATGTTAATAATCCAGGGAAAATGTTGTCTATGGGTTATGGATTTGTAGAATTTAATTCAAAAAAGGATGCAGAAAAAGCCTTAATTAAATTGCAAAATTCAAAATTGGATGGACATAATATTCAAATTAAGAAATCGAGTCATAAAAAACCTACGTAAATTGATATCACCTATTTGTATTTCATTTATAACGTTATCTATGGAAATCAGTTGTATACCTTTTTATATGAGGAATTGTAATTGATCAGCTAGGCAATTATTATCGTTTGAATATAATTGACTTATATAATAACAAAAATATTGAATGTTGGTTTTAGTGGTGGTTTTAATTATTGTTCGTACCTATGTCTTGATTAGGTACGATATGATCCACTACTTCCCAAAAAAATTAGTGTTCGCTGAAATACGTACAATACAATACCGATACGAAAACATCAAATTTAAATAGATGTTTCAATTATTTTTTTAACTCGGTCCATTTTACAATTTTGTCGAGCCTTGCCCGTTGCAGGGATATAGATACCACACTGAAATATACTATTATAATCAAGAAATTTAACGAGTGGGCACATAACGTGAAATCTGCAATATAGTGCATATTTAATATATTATTTTTATTAAGTCAAAAATTTGTATTGTATAGTAATCGTGATTAATTGTAATTAACTCATTTTATAATGTGTTATATTTTCTATTGTTGCATTAATCCCCAGAGAGTTGTGCTGATTCGTTTTTCATGTCATCGTGTCTGTAAAATTATATCAGTTGAATCCGTTTGTTTTTTTGAAAATGTCAATTAAATTAAATTTCGCACCTAAACAATACATTGTACACAACAGTGTAGATTCATTATTAAAACATGTGTTTCTCAAAAAAGGAAAGTGACTAAATCTGAATCAGAAGAATAATAATTCAGTTTGAACTGACCTTATTTGCTAAAAATTTCACGTGATAAAGATCCGTTTGAATAATAATAAATTTCATTTTAAAAATGTATCCCATCCTTCAAAAATTAAAATTTCAGAAAATAAGGGATGAATTAACATGGTCTTATGAAAATTATACGCCCCATATATACATTTTTTTGGTTCCTCTGTTCATTGTTTAATCCAGTTAATAGTAAACTTTTTACGAGCCCCGTTTTTGAAAATTTACACATGATAAATTCACTTTTAACTCAGGTTAAACGGTTGTCATATATTTAACAAAATAAAATTCAGACCGATCTGAAAATTCAGTATTAAAATGATTATAATGAGCCAATTATAGTAGAAAATGTTAAAAACTGTTTAATTTAAACGTTAAAAGATGAAAATTTAAAAATAATAAATACAAATTTACTCAAAGGGCCACAAAAATTATTCTGTGGGTAACTTTTACCTCGCGGGCCAGTGGTTGCCGACTCCTGATATATTATAATCTATAGATATATATTAATATATTTTATAGACAAAATTGCACTGAAAGCAAACATAAAACAACCTCGAAATCACCAGATTTGGACAATAAATTAAATTGCAAAAAAATGATGGTTAGAAATGTACCATTTGAGGCAAAGAAACGTGAATTATATGAACTTTTCAGGTTTTTGTGTTTTGTAAATTATGTAATATTTAATTTAGAGTATTTGGAGACATTTTATTTATTCGTATTCCTAAAAAATATACTGGAGATCACAGAGGATTTGCTTTTGTCGAATTTAAAGTTGTCACCGATGCAACCGTAAGTTTTAGAATAATATTTATAAACAGTCTTCAAATCTAATTTAACTAACCAAAAAATTTTCACATAATCCAATAAAAAAATGTATCATTTTTTGTTAAAATATGATAAAGGTATGAACATTGTATGAAATGTTAACAAATTGTAAATATAATAAATTCATATACAATATATGTATAATTAGGGCGTGTTTAAGTATGAAGTGTAAAAATTTTATTTTCATCTAAGACCACCTCAGGTAACATTTGTTCATCACTGTATTACGGTGTTTGACTACTGGAAACGTCAAAAAGTATATCATCATAATGCTCGAAGGAGAAAAATATTATTTGAAGATAATAAATAAAGGCGTGCATTTATTGCGTCAGTATTTTTCTTATTGATTTGTCAGTATATGATGATGGTTTGACAGTAGAAACAGTGATTTTTCAGTATTTTAGGTGTCAGTATAAATAATTCATTATCAGTTTTTAAATTGGAAGGGCAGTTAAAAAAATTATTTTGTCAGTACTTTACATATACTGTCAGATTTAAATTGAATGTTCTGTATAAAATGAAACTGACAAAAAATTTTATTTCATAAAAAAATATTCTCTGGTGTGAACACCATAGAATATTTTTAATTTTTTTGTGATATGGTTTGTAGGTATAATATGGTATCTTAATATTTTAGTTTTAACTTGGGTCTGTAGTGGATGATATATTATTTCAAAAAACAGATTTTTAATTTTTATATTGACACTCCAAAATCTTCAAACTTACAATTCAATTTTTTTACTGACAAAATATTATTTTACAAAATGTGTTTATTTCTATATACTTTTTTGTTGAGTTACTTACAATTTTCGATGAATACTGATCTAGTTAATATATTTACTGACAAAAATGCAATTATGTACTGACAAGAAAGCAATTAAAAACTGACAAATATGTAATTGAATACTGACAAAATACTTTTTATTACTGATATTTTAGTGTGTATATTGACAATTTTATGTTGAAAATACAGAAAATTTTTTATTAAAAAATGTATCATTTAGAGAGCATTCAAGTCCCTTTATCACAGTACGCACTTGTATGGCCGTCGATTAGTTATAGAATGGTGTCCATCCGATATCGATGACTGGAGTAATTTGTCTGCTTCAATTAACCGAAATAAAAGGAAAAATGATCTGATGGGTATATTTTACTTATTTTATTAGTAAAAATTACTGACATCAATTCATTTCCTATTTATTTATTAGGATTTCTTATTAACCCTTTCACTGTTTGAGAACGACCTGTGGTACTCAGTAAATATAGTTGTAAAAATTTATTTATGCTTTTTAAACTTAATTTTTTTTAATATTTATTGTGAACGGAAAGATTATTTTTATCAGGTGCTTAGAAAAAAAATTTACATATTAATGTAACATTACATAGTAATAGTCATATTTAAATATTAGATAATTTTAGATAACATAAATTCAAATTCAATTGTCGGTGTGGTGAGAATCAGTAAATTTATTTAGACTGTGAAAGGGTTAAAAAAATAATAAACTTATTTGTTTTCTCAATTATTGATTATTAAAAAGTTTCCATCTTCTCAGAATAGTTTAAACCAGGGTGGTGAACCCATTTCACATGCAATGCAACATTCCGATACAGTTCAACATTCACTATTTGCCAAAAAACTATTAATTAGACACAGCAAATATATTATCACGTCCTAAATTTACTAACGCTATTGTACAAAATGCTGACATATTCAATTGGAAACATGGCCAATCGAAAGATACAGATTGTATCGAAGCCGTAAAAATACTATCACTGAACAAGAAATTGCCTAAATCAAATAAATACTATAGATATGAAAAGAAATACATTTTAATTGAAGAGAAACGGTTCTAGTATTAAAAGATTATAATGAGCCAATGTAGTAAAAAATGTTTAAAACAACATTTAAAAATTTAAAATAAATAATTTACATATTTACTCAAAAGGCCACTTTTGGCCACTGGTTGTCGACCCCTGAATTACACGTATGTTATTAATATTAATTTCAATACTGTTTATCAAGGTTAAACAATGTATTTTATTGTTGGGAGATTAAAGTAAAATTGAGAATATTACAGGTAATATTTGTTTTTTAACTGTACTAAATTACTTTAATGGCTACGAAAATTTAAAGTTTAACTTTTCTTAATATAATTTATTTCATATATATTGTACTTAATTTAAATACTAGTGTATAATACTGGCATTATGTAAATTGTATTTTAATTATTGAAATGATTGAGATGTAAATTTCCATAAATATTAGATAACAATCTAAAACTAGTGTTTAATTTTATATTACAGTACAAAAGTGCTACCCAAGTCTTGTCCCGCGAGACAAAAAGGTTCTAGACTCGATTGTAGAGCACTGCAATATAATTTTCTAGTTTATATAATATATGTTGCTATAGTATTTTTATTTTTTACATAGTTTTAGCAAATATCTAAGAATTGATGAATTATATGAATGTAATAAATTTTTAGACGACACAACCAATAATAAAGTTTCAAAGAGCACTATCGAGATGGAATTGGACCCAAATTGTAAATAAAATTTACGTCGTTTACTCTTGACTATCTTTTAAGGTGTTATTGGAATAATGTAGTTATAAACAAAATGTTTGGTACATGTATCGATGGTTAATTCTGGTTTCAAACATGTCGAAATATTGCTTCAAATGTTGCTTCAACTAAATGTTGACATTTTAACTTGGTTTGAATCACGTGTTTTATTTATGAAGTTAATTTCAATATTTGCTCAAATTCTTTTAATGTGTTTAAATTAATTGTTATAGTCGATTTTGAATCAATTGCAGATAATTTGAATGACTTTTTGTAAAACTAAAAATTTTCAACATAATTTAAATCTGGACAATAATATTATAAACCCTCTTTCGGCGTCAATCTCTGAGCCTTTTCAACTTTGTATGATATGCAATAGAGATATTACTGACGAGTATTTTTTAAGAAGTGACGATAAGTTTTGGCATACAGGGTGTTTAAAATGTAAAGAATGTGATCAACCGGTAACAAACAAATGTTTCAAAACGGATCATGACTTTTATTGTGAAAAGGATTATTACGAGTTATTTTTCTAATTATTTGTGCTCATTTTTTTAGGAAATTAGGTAAACGCTGTCATAAATGCAAATCTATAATACATACGGACGATTATGTGGTTATCGCATTTGAAATTGAATTAAATTCTCGTTCTCAACTTGGAGATGTACTGTATCATCAAAATTGTTTCACTTGTAAAGTTTGTAATGAAATGATAGGTACAGGAAAAAATTATCATTTTTCAGTGAAACTCGGTTTATTATGTGAAAAAGATTGTAATTTTTAATTTTACAAGATGATTAAATTTTATTTAGTTTCTTCTAAAAAAAAAAATTCCAAAGAAAGTACTAAACGTGGTCGTCGGACGAGTCTCACGGATAATCAACTTTCTACTTTAGTAAATTTTTATACAAACGCTCAGAAACCTACAAGGGACCAACTAGGTCAACTAGCCATTTCGACTGGTCTTAGTAGCAGAGTGGTTCAAGTAATTTTAATTTTTTTCCTCTTTACGGTTTATATTTTTTAGGTTTGGTTCCAAAATAAACGAAGTAAAGAAAAACGAAACCAATCAATCACTAGTTCTGCCAATATATAACCCAAATTTTGCCATCCACCCAAGGTTTAACGACTTGTTTAAATTGTTTGCATTGTTATACTTATGTAAATATTATATTTATTTTTATTTTTTTCTTAACGGCCCAATTTTGGACATTTACTATTTTCACCCAGTAGTAAGTGTTTAATCCAATTTACTCTTAAGAAACAAATTAACTCTAAAAGAAAATACCTACAATGTTTAGATGTTCGGTCACTACTTCATATACCAGGGACTCAACCTTTTTTCAGAATACTCACATTTTATCAATATAAAATATTTAGAACCATTGCAGGCTACAATTTTTATTTTATCGTTAGATAATTTCTTTCTAATAAATTCCTTACTTATATAAAATAATTTAGTTAAAAATGTATGTTTGTTTATTTATTTGTCTGTGCCAAGTTATTTTTAGAGAGTAAGAGGAGTCGAGTTTTAAAAATTTTCAGAAATCAAGGTCAAAACCCTAATTGTTCTTTTTTTTAAATTCAAACCAGTTCTAGAATTATAAAAAATATAAATAATTATATAATATGATCAAGACTTTAAAATCAACAAAATTATGATTATTTTAAATTTCAAACTCATATCTTCATGGTTAAAACCACAAATTATTTTTTTTGTAAAAATTAAAAAAGTCGTAGAATTGTTTTCAATTAAATTCAATACACAATGAAGTTTATAAAATTCTTGGATATTTTTTATGGGATTTATTGAATTATGAGCAAAATGTCTTTAACTGGTAAACTGTTTTAGAGAAAATATTTTTAAAGACAATAAATTCCATTTATCGGTTTTGCAACCCCATTCTCATAATATATCAGAGACTTTATTATAGGGATTATTATCAACAATTATTCCACCAGATTTATTTTTTAAATTGACAATTCATATTATACATCTATATAGTATATCTTCACGATCTCAAACTCATAATCACTAAACGGACAAAGACGAGACATTTAAATATTCGATGGACCACAAAAATTTTTCAAAGGCTACAGATTGAGAATCACTGTCTCGTACTGTACATTAAGTTAAAATTATGATTCCCAGTTTCTCTTTAAAAATTTTTATCGACATGAATCTTCAAAAGCTCAATAGCATACTATTAAAAAACATTTTCTTCCTAATCAACGATACATACTGTTCTGCTAAAAGTTTATGTAATATTGACTAAAATATAAAATAACTTTTACAATTTATTACAAATTTTCACATTTGACGGAATATCTATTTATATGTAAATACATTTCTTATAATTTAATTAACTTATATTTATGATAAACAAAACAAACATGAGTGCTCTACGAGTGATTTTAAATGTAATATTTGGATATTTACAATTATCTATACACGACATACCTACATTGTAGAACTTACAAATTGATTATTAAAAGCAGAGGATCTAAACTGTATAATAAACAGATCCATTTAAGAGATTTCTCTCAACCATTTTACATGAAATTAATCCTATCAATCCATACATTTTCTAAATAATTTGTATCTATTAATTTTATGAAAAATCGAATTCTACCAAACATTTTTTCAAAACAGCATAAATTATAATACATGTAATGCTAGTTTAGATTTTTTAAATTTGTATCGATTGGACCCTACATGGAACCAAATACAGTAATTATGCTTGAATTGCCTTAAACAATATACATGCATTTAAACTTTTCAACACTAACAATTATCTAACGCAGGTTTGCTTCCATCGAACAAAATCCGTGTAAAACAAAAACCTTTTAATTTAAATTTATTTAGTCAATAAATACATAATTAAATATATACAGTAGATATTTATCAAATTTTAGACTTCTTTCGAATTGAGTCTTTCAATAATAAAATTTGCATTAATTGATACATCTTTTAAAATTTTTGCAGCTTCAGAGTGTGTTTTTGAAGATAAACATTGTCCATTAACCTATGAAACGGTAAACTTTAATAAAAAATAAAAGTACCTTTAATATTTTATCTCCAACTTTCAAAATATCATCTGCTGGTCCATTAATTTGAACATTTGTTACAAAAATACCCTAATTATTGAATTTAATGTCAAAAAATAATTTATGTAATCATACCTTATCATAGGAATTACTAGGATGCCCGGAAGAATCAGCACCACCAGAAATACTGAAACCGAAAGTATCAGTTTTCAAAATATTTACTTGGAACTAAATAAATAAATAAAAAGACTACTAAATTTCAAGAAAACTTTACAACAAAAAATGACTTACCAAATATTGAGAGGGGTTATCTACATTTTTAGCTTCAATATTAATGGTACCATGTTTAAAGCGATATTTTTGTTGATTATATACATGTACACTTTTGGGAGAATTGGCTAAAATAAATAAAACAACAATTTAAAAACATATATACTAGATATTCGTAATTCGCTGGAAGCATGTTCATAACCAGAGTCTGTATAATGATTAATCGGATTTTGTTTGTAAAAAACTGTTTCATTAGCATAATGAGGTTCGGTTTGATTTGATTCATAAGGATGGTTGGTGAATTTGAATGCATTAAATTTTTTAGGACAAGATTGGTTTTTTGTTTTACTAAGATCAATAGGATTACATTCGGAAAAAGGATATTGGCTTCGTTCCTTGTCGCTGTAAAAAGAATTTGAATATAGATTTTTGGTAATTGTGGACGTGAAGCTTTCACGGCAAGAATTTTGACTGGATTTGGTAGCTTCAATATACGATTCGTTTGCATGTTTAGAGATGTTACCGTTTAAATATATAGTATTATCCGTGTCGTTACTTAAATTTCCAAAATTATGAAAAGTTTTTGAATTTTTCATTACATGATTAGAGTTCGACATTTGAGTATAACCTACATTTTCATTTACCAAAAGGGCAGATTTAAATGAACCATTCCTCTTGAAATTTCCATGCATTCCAACATTTTGAGTGTATTTTGGAACAATGCTTTTCAATTCATTTTTCCATGCTTCATCAATTTCCTCTCCAAAATTATAATCAATATACTCATCATTCTGTTGGATATTGACGTCATTAAAGGAAAATAATGAATTACTTTCTAGAGAAAAAACGGGTTTATCAGATAAATTATCTTTATCGTTTAAAAACGATTCAACTGAACTTGGTATAGACGTGTTTTTTTCGCGAATTGATTTTCTTCCTACTACTCTTTTTTTCGAAACACTAGTCGCGTCTGTGTTTATAATACAATTCAATTTTGAATCATGATCGTCGACATGTTCCACAAAATTGCAACTTTTACTTTTAGGTATTTTTGGAGTATTTACATTAAGATTTTGGAAACTTTCATCACAATTAGAATTGGGCGTATCATTGTAGACATGTGTAGATTCATCAGAATCATTAATATCTGATGTATTAGAGTTTTTCTTTCTAATGGATGCATTTTGCAAATGTAAATAATTATTTTTAGTCTCTTTAGGGTAATTCTTACTAATCTTATCCAAATATTTACCTTTAAATTTAATTGAATGTATTCCACGATTCTGAGACCAATTACTAGACAACATAGATGCATCTTTAGTACCATTCAATGAAAAGTTGTTCTCTATCTGAGGAAACAAAAAACACGACAAGACCGTATCACCACTTTCATCGTCAGATTCAACATGCAACTTTATCAGTGGTTTGGATTGATTTTGAGAAATCCAAAAAGCACTCAAATTTACAAGTTTTTGCATTGAAATTGGCACATATGCTAGCTTGTTTTCACATAAATCCAAAACACGCAACATTTTCAGTCTCCCAATATCCTCTGGCAAAGTTTCAATTTTATTGGATCGTAATGTTAATATACTTAAATTTAAACAACCAGAAATTTCTTCGGGTAGTAGTTTCAAATTGTTTTTATCCAAATGTAAAACATGCAGGTTTTGAAGATAACCAATTGACGAATTTAGACATGTTATATTGTTATGTTTGGCGTCCAGTTCGGATAAATTTTTTAATTTGCCAATGGTGGTAGGTAAATACGTCAATCTGTTGTTGTCAATCTTTAAAATGTTGATAGATAACAAATTTCCAAAATTATTGGGCAAACATTCCAATTTATTGAAAGAAAGAAACAATTCCGATAGATTTCGACAATTTACTATAGAATCAGGCAACTGTCTTAAACGGTTATGAGAAAGGTCACAAAATATTAAGTTTTTCAGAAATCCGAAATCCTAAAATTAAGTTACTCATTTTACAAATAATTTTACATCATACACAAGCAAGCCGTCTTTACAATATAAAATAAATAAAGTAATACGGGTATTTCAATTTTATTTTTTCAGGATTTCATATTTTTAGGATTGTAACTACATGTATAATTGCACTGTTTTTAAAAAAGTTTTTAAATACATAAAAGTCAAGCTAGTTTGATATAAAAAATATAAGTCACATAAACCAATATTAACTATCATTAAATTTATTATCATAAGAAATTAGAAAGGATTAATGATTTTTTACGTTTTTAATCATACCAACCCGTACGCTGATGCGGATTTTCAAATCATAAACATTGTCATAAATTTAATTTAAAAAAATTATATTTTCATGGCCAAAATCCCAAATTACCCTTCCTTTTTTTTGAAAACAGCCTTAGAATTTCAAAAATTTTACAGGTGGTAGAGTTGTATTATGTTAATACACATAAAAAATTTCAATCCGAATAAATGATGACTTCACGGTCAAAAAAGCATTTTAGTATTCATATATTTTTTTCCGAATCATTTTATTAAAACAATAAATGTGAAATAATGTATATAAAATATTAAATAAAATAACAGTCCGAAAATTAAAAAAAAGAATTATTCTGATAGAGCTTATTCCAGTTGATATAAATACAAAATTTCAACCCCAGAAATCTACGCATTCCCGGTGAAAAATAATTTTTAATATATTATCAACCAATATTTTTCAAATATTTCAATTAAAATCAAAAATTGAAAATGTAAATATTGATCCTACAATTTCAAAAAAAAATGTGGATTGTACGTCTACAAATTTCCAGTAAAGACATATGGGTGAAAATCTATATAATTTATTCCTTCGGAATGATTTTTCTTGCTACGCAATTTTTAAATTTCAAATTTAACATAAAATGGTAAAAAGAAAAACTACATTCAGTAGCTAACAGTCC
>LWCA01000652.1:0-21338 GCA_001642005.1 Intoshia linei | reverse complement strand
GGCGAAAAAATACTAGATATAGATTGTCACATGTCCACCCCACTGTCAAATTCTTTCCAAGTATTATGGTCTGGAGTGCGATTATGCAGAACGGAAAGAGATTGATTGTGCGATGCTTTAATCTCGGTAATTCGCATGAATATTGTAATATTCTGAAACGTTATATATGCAAAATGCATGAGACAAGATATATTCTACAACAAGATGATGCTTCGTCTCATACATCACGATTTACGAGTCAATGAATACAAATTCAGCATTTAAATATGCTACCAAATTGGCCGCCACAGAGTCCAGATTTAAATATAATCGAAAATCTTTGAAGTGAATTGAAGAAAAGGGTGCGTTAACGATCTCCTCAAAATTTGGAGTCACTATGGAGAATAACAAAGGAAGAATTCTATAAAATACTGGTCTACTACAGTAATTCCTTGATGCTGAATATCATTCCACTTTCAAAAAAACAAAGTCAATCTCTCAAATGCGCATATTCCTGTTAAAAACGAATTTTAATAACCAATGTTTTTCAAATTATTTTGTGGTACCAGTCAAAGCTATGGAGAGCCGGCAGTAGGCCCCTTGCCAATTCGTTTGACACTATGACTCACACTTTATGATTCATAAATTATAAATATTTTTGAAATTATCAAAATTACTCTTTGAATTTTCTATTCGTAACAAATGAAACACTAAATTTATTTAAAAATTAATTTACCAAAAATACCAATTATAAAACTGAACATTAGATAAGAATTTAACATTTTAAATTGTAATGATGAGATATTTTATATAAACGCATTTATTAATTCAAATAAATATTAATATATATAACTTACATTGTACAAGTTTTTTCTTTAGTATACATGTGTATTATTTTACTGTTACTGTTAATAGATAAATATTTTTCGAAAGAATGCTATAAATTTAATCAATTAAAAATAAGGTAAATCTTCAATAAATAAACATTTAAAAGTGAGAATAATGGTGTGAATTAAATCTTTTGTAAATAATTGTGCAAACTAACCATAATAATATTGATTGCAAATGTGCGTGAAACTGTTATTCATGTACTTGTAAATTTGCAGTATCAATGTTGAAAATAACAATTTACGTAGAATATCATGAAATTTAAATTTGTTCTTGTGTTTTAAAATTCTGAGACGATTTTCATTTTTATAAAAAAAAGGGAATATGTGGTTGTTTGCCAATGAAGATGCTAATTTTTAGATTTAACTTACTTTGAAGATTCTTATCTTCCATATTACTGAGTTTCAATTTTTGTTTTGAAACTTGTGGGACTGTCAGTTTGTTTTATAACTCTGCTAATTAAATGGTAGCACACACGACACATTTTAGCAACTTTTACTAATTATACGTCAGTTATATATATTGTATATAAATAAGGATTTATCGCTAAAAAACTTGTCCAAAAGTAATTATTGAAAATTTTTATGTACGCGTACATTTATTTGAACGGTAAAACTGTTTAAGTCAATGTATAACCGTGCGTTATGATACAGTTTATTTTTATATGACACGTCATTATCCTAGATAATTTACATATTGACGTATTTTGAAGTTGCTACTTGAATCTGTTTATGTTAATACTTGATACATTGTTTAAATCAGTGCTAATTTAACGGACAATTTACATTTTAATGGATCGTTTGCCAATTAATTTTTAAAAGTATTATTTGCTGTTAATATGCAACAAGCACTATAATTTTTGTATTATGGCGGTAAACTTCAATATAAATTAACGTCATGGGGTTTGATTATTCTTTTCACTGACCATGTGCTCATTACTATCATCCTTTGTTTAAATGTACATAATTGTAATTGTTGATGACTCATAAATTGTGAAATGTCTACATTTGATTTAAATCGGGATTACCATAATAATTCGACGTAACGTATGCTAATGATGTATTACAAAATTTGAACAACGGAATGTATCAATTGTAAACACACATATTGAAATGATTCAAGTCAACGGATTATTTCAATTGACAATGTACATTACGTTATGCGCTACTAATACAGCAACCTTTTTCTGTTGATAAGATTTTGACTTTTCAAGAAGACTTATAATAAGTGACACTTATCAAGTATTTGTAACGGAATTTGTAAATTTAGGCTGAAAAAGTTGCAATTTTCTCAAGTGTTGATTCATCTAGTACTTTAAATTATTCTAAATAATTAAGTTTATATAATAATCAAATTCAAATAAATTTCAGTTGTAATATTTCAGACAGTATTATTCTCATCTTTACTTTTCATTCAGCTTTAAATTAAAATGTATGTCTCACAAATTTTTCAAAATATAAATTTCATTTTCTTTTATTGTCATTGAAAATATTATTCAAAGGTCGTAATTTTTTGACCTTATGAATTATTACGCACATTTAAATTTTATCAACTGAAACATACATGTATCAATTATGTATTTTAATGAATTTGTAGATTGGTAAATGTATACTAGTAATTGTAACGAAAAATGGAGTACAAATTTAGAAACTTTGAAATGTGTTTGTATTTTTTGTCATTTAAATAAATTATTAATGAGTGAATAAATTTCCCTTTTAAATTTTGGGTAATTAACGATATTTTTGTACAATTAATTGTGAATATGGTATCATGCGTGGTTTATTTGATTAAACCGACACGCAACATTATTCGGTTTAATGAAATAATGTAAGACAATAGAAAATTTCATCAACATAAGTTGCACAATATGACTCCTAAATTTAATTACATTATTTTTAATTTTAGACTGATATCTCACTATTTTAAAATATAAAATGTAAAATAATAAGTACAACTTTTTTTATAATTTGAGTCACATATTGTGTTAATGGATTCATTGTTAAAACAGCTATGGTGCGAATATAGATAAAAATTATCTAATTGGTTCAGTGTGGAATGGAATATACAGTACGTTGAACAATACAGATAACAGAACATGTTGGTTATACTTGGTTGTATAACTAACAATAAAAGTAATAGTATATGTATAATTTGAATCACATGACCGTTAATGCGTAATTAAATATCATAAGTATACCACATCGTGTATATCAGGGAGATTGTAGTTTATAAAATTGAAAGCTTTTAAAATAATTTAAAATTACCGAGTTTAGATCTTTACTTACATAAAATTGAATGTCTATGTTTGTGAGTGTGTGTTACCGTATATTTAAAAAATTTACAGTCGTAGAATTTAAATAAACCCCATTTCTAACACAGTTTTTTGCGGTAAATGTATATATTTAAGTTTAATTATCAGAAATTAAGTCCTTCAGGGTCAAAAACCCAATTAGCCCTTTTTTTTTTTAAAATAAAATCAGCCCAAACTTTTAATAAAACATAAATTCTGGAACGCGTTGTAAAATCATTAACATTGTCGTTTATATCAGCCTCATAAACGCACACCTTCATGGTCAAAACCCTAAATTACCCTTTGTTTTAAAAATGAAACATGTTCGAAAAATATATAAAATATAAATTCTGGGATAGTTTCTTATAATCATCAGCATTATCATAAATGGGAAGCTCAAAAAAATTGAATTTTGACAATTAAAACTCAGATTACCCTTTTTTAAAACAATAGTCCTAGAATTTTATAAATAACTTGGTTGACTATTATGTATTACGTAGAAACAGCACCTAGAACTGCCGAGGGCACATTTTTATTCGACCAAAAAAATAAATTCACGTTGAAAATCTAACTTAAAAATCCTACTATTATTAATCTTTTAAAAGAGTGGTCCCAAATCTTGTTTCAGGTGGAACCGTCATATCACATTACTTTTTACTTTAAAGTGAATTAGTTCATCTTAATTTGTTGTTTGTTAACATTTAACATCATTACACAAATGCGTAAAGAATTTTAAAAACAATTGTTATCCCATTTTTTAATATATTAGACAGAATGTGTGTATAATAAAAATAAAGTAAAAACAGTTAAATCCTGAAAATTGTCATAAATAGCATAAATTTCAGAAAAAATAAAATTATAAAAACCTATTTTGTCATTTTCAATGTGATAATATAAATTCAGTACCAATTGAATAAATACTTTAACAATACTAATTATGTATCAATAATTAACGGAATCAGCACTTTATAAACATACCAATATTATTTTACTCTGAGTTATTTTACCAATATTGCAAAAAATTGTAATAAATATAAAAATGATAATAACAAATTTTTCAATTTTAATTTTTTTTAAATTTTCGGACCGTTAATTATTTTACATTTTTTGTTCTAATAAAATATTTCGGTAAGAAAATATATGAATACTAAAATGCTTTTTTGACCATGAAGGCATCACTTATTCAAATTGAGATTTTTTGTGTGTGTTAACAAAATACAACTGTACCACCAATAATTTTTTTAAATTCTAGAGCTGTTTCCATTAAAAAAAGGGTCATTTGGGGTTTTGGCCCTGAAGATATATTTTGTTTAAATTTAAATTTATGATAATATTTATGATTTTAAAATCCGTATCAGAATTTTTAAATTTTTTAAATACTCGAACTCGTTTGATTTTCAAAAAAAGGACAATTGGGCTTTTTGACCCGTAAGATGTCAGTTTGGGAGATTTAAATTTATTTTGCTAACACCCGGAAAAAACTATAATTGAAATGTGGACTTTATAAAATTCCAAAACTGGTAGTTATTGAAATAAACGGTAACACACACACAAACAAATATTGCATAGCATATTATATAAGTAAAGATTAAAAATAACCGCTGTAAATCGCATTGGTTATCGAAATTTTGGTATACTTAAGACATTTTCCAACATTAAATATTAATAAATTAAAAAAGTAGGCCCATCATGATTGTAGGTCCGGGCCATATGGCCTCTAGCCACCTCAATTGTAAATGATTACTACATTATAATTTAGTAGTTCTTATCGAGTGACATTCGAAACAAATTGCTTAATTTCTCCTCTAGAAAGGTACTTTGTTCAATTTTCCATCAGTTTAACTTGTGGTAGCCCCATCGAAAGACAAAAAAAATGGTTGCCCAGACCTTATATATATAAAGATCAACTATAAAAAAGACATGCATGATTTAAAAATTTAATACATACATTAGTAATTTAAAAATAAATATAATTATAATTATAAATATTAATTAATAAATTAATTTAATCATTATAATTCCTGAACATTTAAATTATAATCTAATGTTATTTTGCATAATACGTTTGAAAGCAATGTATTAATTTTCTTTTAGTTGACCTTGAACTTTCATATTGGGATTCATAAAAATGTCTAAACACTTGCGACAATTATGTCAACTGTTTGTTAATATGACAGCATTTGACATTTTACATTAAAAATATATAGGGAACATACAGTTACTTGTATTATTTTTCATTGCAAGTAATCTTGTCCAATTATTAAACTTTGAACACTGATTAATATTTTTTTATATTTATAGACGGTGAATAGACGATCGTAGTTTAATATTGTATTAACTACTACTAATTATTACTTAAGTAATGTATTGTATTAAGTAACTACATATTGTAGATTTCAATAAGTTTACGACATAGTAAGTATAACTTGAAAATCATTCCCCTTTTAACCCAACTTAACGAAACATAAAATTGTAAAACTTATAAAAATTCTCACTGCTTTCAATAGTTTTTATCTGCACCTATAAAATGTTAACAATAATAAACAATCACATTAAATATTATGAAAAGTTACTTGTTTAAAATTATTGTATTCAATAGGTATATCAATTACAATAGGTATCAACTTCAAACCGTGTGAACAGATAACTTTTGCATGACTTGCGAAAAATAAAATTTATAAAAGAAATGAAAATTAAATCAAGAAAGTAAAAATGAGCCTTAGGTTCGACAACATAAAATTTTGCGACGAATTGAACCAAATTACCAAATGAAATTTAAAATAATGACAATTCTCTAGTTGAGGCTTAACATTTAGCTTTAAGTCAACCATAAAAGAGCTTTGCAATGGGTAGGGACCGAAAAATTATTTTAATTTAAATTGATTTTATAGTACTGATTGTTTATAGTTTGTGTCTATGTATAATTATAATACTCCATTATAATAAAAAATTAAAATATATCAAAAATGAGACAGGATATTTCTCATGGTGTACGGATTGTAATGAAGCTAGTTTTAAAAAATACAGAGCCAAAAAGCGTGCGGTTAATGAAAAAATGTGACGAACACCGACGGAATGGAATTGGAATGCTACCTGCTCAGGGCTCTAATTCATATCATAATAGTAAGAATAGTAGAAATAAAGACAAACCTTATACATGTAGTAATTATTTTATATCATTGAAATTCATACTTACCTTAAATTACTTTTTTCTTATTATACCATGTACAATTATTTATGTAATTATTAACTAGAAAAAATTCAATTCTAAAATAATGATGTATTCATCTCGAGAGAAGCATTTATTAAAAATATAAATTAGATTCTTGTGGAGAGTATTCCATAAGGAATCTAACTCATAATTGTTAACTAAACATTTACTATAATATATTGTATATATTCTGTATCGATATATTAAAGATTTAATTATAAAATTATCTTATTTGTATAATTTACGGATTAAAGCCTCTAGAGACTTTCATTCGAGTTTTTTCAAAGTTGGATATTGTAATTATGATAACATTCTACATATTGTATTATTAATATGAATAATGATGACATTTTAAAGTTCAAACGAACCACCAAGTAACGATATACTTTCTGATTTTGACAATTTGGGATTCATATACATTTATGTTTGTTTCTATGAAATAAATGTGATTTTTTTTGGATGATTGAAAACAATGTAATTTTGATTAGCTTACTCCTCTTTCAGTACACTGTATATTTTTTCATTTGCAAAACTATTTAAGTTATTTGTACCTACATTATTATTTTTTACACAATTTTTTGTAAACTTTTAATTTATTGTGGAGCAGGACCATTTAAAATGAATATAATCAAATTATTAGTTTAGGGTAGTGGTTCTCAATCAATTTTTTCTCATCCCCACTTTGAGCTATGATTTTTTTGGGCGCCCAGTCATCTATTAGAAATATGATAAAATTAACATTTACAACTATGAGAATTTAAGCAGATTTATTTTCTAATTTCAAAATACGAGGTTGAGTAGAAGAATTTAATCTACTTCTTTTTCCATTTATGTAGAAAAGAGTAGAAAATCCACATTCATATAAATCAATGACCACTGTACTTCGTTGTTGTTTTAGACTAAAACTTAGTACAAAGTGATTTTACATTTTGGCCGTGAAGGCGTCACTTTATCAGATTAAAAATTTTTGTGTTAACTTTGCATAACACTGTTAACTGGATATGTATATGGATATGATACTGGACTGTATCAACAGTAATCCTTAGTTATATAATATGCTATGCAATATTTGTTTGTGTGTGCGGTACCGTTTATTTCAATAACTACCAGTCTTAGAATTTTATAAAGTTCACATTTCAATTACAGTTTTTTCCGGGGGTGTTAGCAAAATAAATTTCAATCTCCAAAACTCACATCTTACTGATCAAAAAACCCAATTGTCATTTTTTTTGAAAAGAGTTGGAGAATTTAAAAAAAAAATTATAGGGGCCTATTTCTGGCTTTTCTGGCCCTGTCGCACCTTCAAATTTTTTAAACAATAATCGATTAATCATTCACCCAAGCGAAAAATATTATTTTTCAATTTTACGCCATCCTATTCTCAGGGACACACAGAAAAGGTAGGAAGTCACATAACCCTGTTTACAATCGTATTGGGTTTAACGTTTTTATTTGATTCACATTTACATAACACATATTGTTTGAATTTGGTGTTAATTTGTATATTCGGGGTTAAAAATTTTTTCTGACCGAGACTGATAATGGCTCTCCATGGTCCGGCCATAACTGGGTCGAAACATAATGAAAATGTAATTAGATTGTCGTAGCAAACTACAATTACAAATATTTTACCTACATTTTTACAAGAAGGAAAATATATTTTGTAGACTTTTCCCATTGGAAATCTTAATAATTTTGATAAATAACGACTTTATTATTACGTAAATTACGCAAATATAATAATTTTGTAATGTTATCAATTTCTAATTCTATGAAACACTGTAATACACAATGGCATATAATCAGAATATGATTATCAAGTGCACAATTTTAATTTACAATTAAAAATCATTTAAAATAATGTAAATTAAAATAAATTTTCTAGGTTATTTTTCGTCTAAAGATAAGCATTATAAACAAATAAAACTATTATTCTATGATTAATTAATTCAAAAAAATATAAAATTATAAAATCATGTGGTAATAACTGGTGAAATGTAATGATACAATTATATTATAAAACGATAATTGCTAGAATATAATATTTACAATGACTTTATTGGAAACAACATATTATAAAATTCTGAATCGTATATGACATATACTGTATTCTGTCTGTAACATTAATATAGGCGTGTCAATAATATAAAGGAATGAATAATGAACAATTCATTGGATACACAATGTTCATGAGGGATATACTTTTCACTACAACTCTTGACTTTAGATCTCAACAATATTTAAAACACAGACGACTTTACAATTAATTAATTTGAATTAAAACTATATCAAAATTACATTCATTCTCACTTTTATATTATTTTTAAAAGATTTACATCAAATTTAAAAGAATTTTACGATATATCTAAAATTGTACTACATTTATACTAAAATTACAATGAACACTCAAATTGACAAGGAAAACATAATTTCTTTAAAAAACAATTTTATTTCAAATTCCATTATCAAAAATCAAAACATGTTAAAATGCAAACTCGCAGTTTCTCGTGGAATAAATAAAAGATTTCAATCAAATATGAAAAAATTTGATAGAGGTATATTTTTTGCTTTATTTTAGAGTATTATCAAATCTAATTTGATCAACTTTCTAACTTTTCAGCGGGTGATCTAATGACAATAATTATAATTATTATTCTTTGGATATTATTGTTTTTTTTCTGGAACTGGTGACGGAATCGGTTAAAAAGAACTGACTGATTCGTTTTAGGCATTTACATTGTAATACAGTCAAAGTGAGTTTATCATTCAAAATTTAATTAATGATTGAATATTAGTCTAAATTAACTCTTGAAAATTTCTTAACAAGTTAAATATAATCTGTAATTAAAATATTTTGGTTTACTCAAGTAATTTTGGGCTTAAATTTAATTCTGCTTTCCACATTGCCAGTTGCGAATAAGGTTGAGTCATTTTTTAAAATTAAATTTAAGAGAAATTTCTAAACTTATGCCACCATGTCTCTCGAGACAACAAATTTTGATAACTTTTCAATTTTCTCATAATTAAGAAGCAGGTATCACACAGTTATATACTCTAGAGTCGGCTTGATTGCATCCACAGTCTTACAAAATAAACATTGTCTCTATCAATAATATTTGCTCATTTGATAAGTTACATAGCTATATAACTTACTATGGTACATTCTGCCTTTTTTAAATGACAATGAAAAACAAAGTTTTACCAAGTCCACATTGTATGTAACATTTTTGAAAGATGAGATACATGAATCTGTCATTATACCATTTATCAATTTAAAATTCAAAATAAAATACATCAAGTTACATTTAACAGTAAGCACATCGCATTGCTTTCAAAGCGGAGATTAATGAAATCGGAATATAATCAAGAAATGTAGGTTAACAAGTCATCAACTCTATATTATACTCAAATTTGCTTTCCAATATTCCAATATATGTTTGCCAATGTCAATTTTCAAATTTTTTTCATTGCGCACTGTTATTCTGACATTAACCAGTTAAATCATTATCATTTTTATTTACAACATAATTTTTTTATTGACCTTTCCATAAAAGCATGTACATTTTACACACATAAAAATGTTTCTATTAAAATACCTATCGATTTTATAGACATGTTTAAATAATATACAATTTCCTAGTGACATATCAATTTTTTTAAATAATATACTATTTTTCATATGTTGCTTACCTTTATCACGCTTTGACGTTAAACAATAAAAATCGTCTGCAGAGCGTTAAATTTTTTAAAATTTTGGTGCATTACCTAAACGCACTAGCAACATCAATGTAACCATTGATTTTAATACCATATTCCATATAAAAGTGCATTATATTTCGTCATGTCTGGAAATATATTTTTGGGACATTATCATTACAATTTTTATTTACGATTTCATTATTATTTTCAATTTATTTCATTTCATTTCGCGCAATAATTACTAAGATGATAATTACATGGAATATATTTTTAAACTAAGTATACTTACATATTTATGAATTCGATTTAGGTAACAATTTTTTCAGTGTCGGTATTTCACTAACATTATCAAACTTGAGACTTATTACGCCTCAGGATGATAATGATTAGTAAAGTTGTTAAATTTTAATTATTCTGGTCAATTAATAAGATTAGTAAACTCCAGACAATCTGTCGCCAATTCTTGTAAAATCCAATTTTTATGTAATTAATTTTGTACATTATAAATTTAATGAGTACTTGAGATATTATATTTGTTTATTTTGTTAATTTAAATTAGTAGCAAGTAAAATTGTAAGTTAATTTAATTTATCAATTGAATTGAGGATTAAATTAAACTACTCTTAATTGTATTTAATATTAGTATTAGTATTTAATAGATTATGTCTTTTGATGTAATTTGATTAATTTTATTTACTCATTAATATTATAAATCATAAATCTTGTACATTTACAATTTAATGTATTTATAATTGGTTTAGTTGTATTTTAATTCAGTATATTTCAAATTTGCAGATAAAAATCACACAATTGTATTTATCAATTTGGTTAATCTATTTCAAGTTTTATCTTACCCTACGGCAAAATGCCAAATTAAAAGATGAATGACAATTAAATCAATTCAACTATTCTAAATTGTTTATCAAAATTCGACGTTAACGTAAGAAATATTTAATCTGGTATTTTGCTTGAGGCGTCAATCGCTATAATTTACCTTATGGGTTAATTAAAGACTTATTGTTTTATTTTAATGATAATTATTATTTATTTATTTGTTTATAAATTTGAAACAATATACAATATATCGGTGATTTCACAGTTTTTAATAGTTAATCTTTATAGATAAATATCATGTAATAATAAGTTACAATAAGTATGATTCATTAATATTTTATGCATATTACCTCTTTTGAAGCAATATCCTCATTGAATATTATTACTTGTATACATGTAGTATAATCGTTACTTAACACTTATATACCTAAAGCGTGATAATCTTTAGTTGTGTACAATTTAATGTTTCTGAGTGTCTGTGTGTTGAGAACTTATTCAATAATCAGTTGCAGGATTTTAAAATGCCGAAATTCATAAGAAACAGTTTATTCCGATTGACGTATTATCATAATTATTATTTATTAATATGATATTATGATATGATTATCTCAAATTTTTGCATCTATCCGATCAAAAATTAACTTCATAGCATAAAAATATAATAGAACGAGTAAAAGGTTAGTAGAGTGCCAAAACTTATGTAAAATGGAGGCCTAATTTTTCCAAATTCAGCGTTTAAATCCTTACTTATATAATATGCTATGCAATATTTGTTTGTGTGTGTTACCGTTTATTAAATTATATTCTTGAATATCATTACTATTTTGTGTATTAAATTTTATCTGTCAAGATAAGAGCCTTGGATAGGTGGCTAGGGACTATATGACACTACACTACGTATGTGAATTTTTTTTAAGGGCCTATATTCATTTTTGGTGATATAGAGCTTGGTAGGTTCGGCTCTAGGTTAGAGGCATCACATTAATTGATAGAAAAGAAGGGATGACTTCCGTAAATCATGTGAAATCATGGTCTGTTAATTTCTCAGTTATGCAAGTAAGCGTTTATCAAGCTGTACCCCTTACATTTGTGTAAGTGTACAATGTACATTGTACATGTTCATGTTTCAACGATTAAACCGTATTTATGAAAATGTGTATTTAACCTACCGGAACGACCATATGGTCCTATACATGTAATATACAATGTTTTTGGTGTTTAGGCAGACAGGCAGGCATTATCTTAAAAACCGAGATTAGAAGTTGATATTTTAGTATTAGGATAATATATCTGAATTAAGGATGGAAGGTTTCATCCGTTTATATATAAATAGTTTTTTCTGTGTTGTATAATTAAAAATAATAAGCTTAATTTTACTTAACGAAACATCAAAATAGTAAAAAACTTGAACTATATAAAATCAATAACAACAAAAATAAATACTGTATGACCAAAATTCAGAACTAAATGCACAAGGTTATACAGCTTATACCGTAATCTGTAGGATTCTTTAAAATGGAAAAAGATAGACAAATATATTGTACCGTCTTCAGTTTTCTATATTTCAACTTCTAGTATGCGACCCCTTGGCCACGTTGTCATAAAATGACAAATTAGATCCAATAATGTTATACTATGACATTACTGTAATATTATAAATATTTATTTATTAAAACATAAAAAAACGGAGATTATAATTACCACAATATATATACCACAAAATTTTTTTTAATGTTAAATAACTACATAAATATATATACCATTATGTAAAACCATCAATTATTCATGACACTCTGACTGATTGAAATTATCAAGGGTTTAATTTCATTAACTTTTAATTTTTATTACAAAAAGATATCAAATTTTTTTTTGATAGTATCAGTTCAAGTTTTACTGTTTTTTGTGTAATAGCGTCTGTAAATTGATAAATTATCCGTCAATATGTTACACAATGGGGTATTTTATCTTAAATACACCATCAGTGATGGCATTATATGTGTTTTACGCCCATTCTCTAAAAGCATGAGTTGTATAGCATTTAGTTACATTTCGGTGATATTTTAGTTTCAATTAAGCATATCAAACGTTAATTAATTGTAAATTTACGCGTGTCACCAAACATGCTATGTATTTTAAACGTGAAACTAAAATACAACGTTACTTCCAACTGTGACACAAAACTATATCTATTTTTAACTGGACATTTCAAATTTATTGAAAATTACAGAAATAACACAATAGTTGTAATTACCTATTATATTGATGAAATTAAATCGTACAAAACCAATTATATCAAGTTTCATCACTTTTCATTTAAACAATAACCATCCAATAAACATTTATATTATTATAACAAACAAAAATAAACAATTTATTATTGTTAAAAATATGCAGTACGTACATTTGTATATTGTAAGTGTTTTTTTCAATGTGTTATAACATTGATGAAAAGTTTTGCAATTTCTAAAATATAATAGATAAATTAAACTTTTTCTAATATAAATTATAATGTATTTACATTTATTATGTAATTAAAAATGTATGCTACGTTCTAAATTAAAATTTAATCTTAATCTTAGGTCAAATCAATATGTCCATGAATATGAATAAATTCAAATACATTACATTAACCGGTAATATTATAATTTTTATCTTAATATTAATTAATTTGATGTTGAAATTATTACCATAATGAATTCACTTTTTAGTTAAAAATGCTATCCTCCCATGCCTCACTACAATGAAAGAAAAATACAACATTCAATTAATAGTAATATATACAAATTTAATTATATGAATTAATATGGTTAAATTCATATTATATAAGCTACGCGTTATAAAAAACACATTAAATTATTATTTAGGGTTATACAATGCATTTTGGTTGCAATAAAAAAACTGAAATATTTAAAACAAAAATTATTTGGAATAAATCAGACCCTGAATTCAATAATTCCTTTTCCTTGTAATTATGAGTATCTTAATAATATTACTACTAATTTAATAATGTACTACGGATGTATAATCATAATTTAGTAATGCAACACCATATGATGGTTCTCGACTATTACTATGTTTGTATGAAACAAAATCAAATTCATTCAGGTAAATTTTTATAAAATTAAAGAGTACAATACAAGTAAAATTTTAAATAAATTATATGGCATTGATATTTTGACACTTGTTGAAATTATCAATTATCAAATGTATACAATTTCAGTAGAGTACTTTATACCACTCATGATTTATGGTTTTTTGGATAGACTTGACAAGTTTGAAACTCTCATTTTAATTTAATGAATTACTTTCTTTAAATTTCTTAAGTGTAGGTACAATGTAGATATTTATCAGATGAGAATAACCTTGGGCAATATTGTGAAAACACAATTAGTATTAAACATTTACACTGTTTTTCTATAATAATTGTATTATACTTTTATTTCTTTTTGTATTATCCATTAACCTTTTCATTCTTTTAGAAACCTTGTCGGTTGCATGTCCTTTGGGATTCGACATCTCGTGAAATATTTGAAGGTAATTTTAATGATTTGTACGTTACAATTTAAAAACTGTTAAATATTAAACTTTATAAATGAATAATATTCATTGAATATAGTAAATATTTTACCTTATTTTCATTTTTATACAATGTTTTTATTTAAATTTAGAATGCAAAAATTGAAAATTGGTTTAAATTGTTACCTGAATCTGCTGGGTATGGTAAACACCAAAAAATCATGGTTTCAGAACAAGGTTTATATTTATTATACATTTCATTTATAAATCTATTGTGCAAAAATTTTTATTGATCCATATACATTATACCTGGTGAGCAGCAATTTCTGATAAAATCCAGTTTTATCTAATATTTAGTATATGATTGAACCTTTAGTCATATGATAAACAATCTTCTACCAGTATCTAAAACCCAGTTTTCATTAAAATTTTTGAAATTGCAAAACTTGGATTTTTTTAATTGACTTTATTATTTTGGACATATTGTTATATGAGCGATAGTAAATGATTATAATTGGGAATCAATGGAGAGACCACATATAACCTAACCCCTCAGTAACTATTGCCCGATGCAGCCGTTAAAAAAGTACTTTAATGATGAAGTAGATTTATGATGATTAAGTCTTATTCAGAATTATTATATTAGAAATATATTTGCATTAATCTTTTAATTTATTAAACTGAATTTAATCTGTAATATATAGGTAACCATAAATGTAAAAATATTGACGAGTACAGCTTGGTTGATGTAAAATTGAGTCGATTTACAAAAACCCAAAATTTCGGAATATGTTTATCTGGAAATAGACCTGTATATGTAAAAAGCATTATTCCAGGCCTTCTCGCAAATAAAGCTGATATGCGATGTGGAGATATTTTGATTGAGGTAATTTTATTTAAAAACTAACTGATGCTATGTACTGTGTACAAACAGTATATACAAACGCTTGTTGTATGATTTACTTATATATTTGTTTAAACAACTCTGATTTAAGAAAATATAAAATATTAAAATCAACATAAAATTGTAGACAAAATACTCTTTTAAATAAAAAATATTCCATAATTATAATTAATCTGTCTTTCTTATTTATATGCATTTTTTGTTCTGAAATGAATATTTTAATAAAACTTAATAAAATAATCCAAAAATTCAAAAACAATAAATTTAAAAATCGATAGTTACAAAATTTTAAAATGAAAAAAATTCAAGAATTTAAAATTAAATTAAAAATAAACTTTATAATTTTTAATGGATCATTTGATTTATAATTTATAAATTTTACTTTATGAGTTAAAATAAATAATACATTCCTAAAATATATTGCAAATTGTGGTTATATTATTATTTGAATAAATATCAACAATTATACCATTTTCAATGTTTTATGTCATTTTAAAATTAATTAAATCAAAACAAAAAATAAAATTTAAATTTAAAAAAAAATTAATTGTAACTTATTTATCCTGTAATCACCTATAAAAGTAATCCATAAGAAATGTAAAATATGTATTGTGAAATGTATATTATAATGCACAATTTAAAATTATTTATAGATAAATGGACAAAATATTTCAAGATCTTGCTGGAGAACTGTGAAGAAATTGATATCGTAATTTTAAAATTTTTAAATGAACAAAAAATAAAATACAAAATGAGTATAATGGTTACATTGTTTAAATAACCCATTCTCAACTATTCAATTTACCCATGTCAACTAGGCTTCTTCAATACGACCTAACATGAACACAACTACTGGTCGTGTAGCAGTAGTCAAATGAGAATCTCTGGGTCCGTTACTGACTGTGTAATCGTTAATATATCGAAAATGAAAATACGGATTGTAACCAAATAAAAAATTTACGGGTGGTTAATGAAACATTTTGATGGCACGTCGGGTAAGAACCGGAGAATGTCGGCTCGTGTAGAATTTTATATTGGTGTAAACGTGTTTGTAAATGTAATAAATGTACATTACAAAAAATGCAGGACGTATTATTTACAAGTTAACATTATTAATTTAAATATTTTATTATTACTAGTAAATATACCATATTTAGAAAAGAAAATGTAATTAACCTAAAACTTCAACGCAAAAATAGCACATTAAAATGTTCAATTGCATTGGATTGTTTTAATACAAACGAAGCAGAAATGAATGAATATTACGTTGGTAAAAAACATTTTAAAAACTACTCAATTTCTGAATTACATCCAAAACCTCATGAGATATTAAAATGTCAAATACCTTCAAATCTCACAACAGAAACTCTATACCAGTCTAAAAAACCCATTGATGAAAAAGCATCCACTGATTCAGGAATCGATGCTGTACATTCTGAACAAAACCACAAAAATATAAATCATAACAATTCAAACACCTCATATCACCCCAATTCTCCAAATAGTATATATGATGAAAACAAAATTGTTGTAAATAGAAATGTTCTCAATATGAACACTTCTGATGATATTACAATGAACCATCACCAAAACCATTTTTTCCTTTCAGATCAATATAATAATGAAATTATTCACATAAATCGACAATATTTGAACAATATGCAAAATTATTTAAAATTTTATTCTGTACCTCTCCGAACATTTATTTTTACAGATACATATGAATATAGTGTTCTTTTTCAAAATATTGAAATGGTAAATTTTCGTTTACATCAATTATACTAACAAATTGTGAATAAACTATTTCATGGTTAGATACATGGACGAGTTATAGTCCACTATTATCAGAAAATACTTTTATGTTTTATTGAAAAATTTCATAATTTGGTCCCCTCTGTTAATATAATATAGTTTTTCAAAAGAATAATGGCAATGTATATGATTAGAGATTGATAAAACTGGCCAATTTTAGAGAAGTTTACTTTTTTTATTATTTGCAATTTTTAGATATTTTTTTTTATTACTTACCCAAAATTTCCTTAATTATAGAAATTTTATTTGTAATGTTTTAAGCCGATCAAATTTTTTTCACGATGCTTCATAGTACATATGCCATTAATATGTTAATTTTTTTAATTTAAATTTTTAGATTACTAACCAAATTGAAAGTATTATTTATATTATTGATCACGAACGAACCAATGTAGTTGAAGCGTTTTTAAAAAAGGTACGTATTAAAAATTTAAATCTAAAAACAATATTATGGCATGTTTTAAATCTAGTTAAATTTTAAATTTAGTATACTAATTTATGCAATGAAATTAAAAAATATACTCATGGATTAGAAAAATCCCTCCTTTACTTAGAACACTTGAAAAGAAACGATAATGATATTGACGTTTTCATTAAAATTAAAGAAAAAACAAATATATCTATAGAAGACATTCTTTACTACCCATTAAAGGTAAATTACTTACAACTTCATCTTTATTGATGAGGATGAAAGGTCAAACTACGATGTTTAATTCTGTAAAATTAAATTGTTAAGTTAAATATTATACAATTACATTGTAAGATTCGATAAAATGTCTCCGTTGTCAGTAAAATTGAGAATTTTAATTACGAATCTAAAATTATTTTTTAGAATTTTATTAATTCCCGCGATTTACTGAAAAAACTCAGCATACAAAACTCCCAAAACAATTATCTGGATATGATGGAAGGTAATATTAACATTTAGTTAAAACAATAAATTCAATTTTAGAATTCGATATAACCATGCTGTGCATAAATTCCCTCAACGCATCGACCATAATTAAAAACAGTATAGTTGCAAACGGTAGTTCTGGATTTTATTCAATGGACCAAAATTTTACAATAGTTTCAAGTCGATCAACAATGTCTTTAGTGTAAATAATAAATATAAAAAAATTAATTTATTAATTACAATATATACATTGTACATTTTAGCTATGCATGTACTAGTCAGAATCACAACTATCAGATTTATCCTCATCTTTGTCAACTAATGATTTCTCATCGTCCTCAACATCTTCATCTTGAATAGTTTCCTTCATAATAACATACTCCCTAGAAGAAAATCCAAATTTAAGCACATCACCACTTTTAAGTTCAACATAACGCTGAGGTTCAATTTTCTCATCATTTACAAATGTACCATTAGTAGAGTTTAAATCTATAATATACGGAATAACATGAATGTCATTATTATAATAATCTTCTTCGTCATCGTTGATTTGGCGATATTGGATAGCAGCATGTTGTTTTGAAATGGACGGGTGTCGTAAAATGATATCGGTAACACGTTTTTCTTTACCAATTAAATAAGTACTCTGTCTGTGTATGTACAATACCTGCAAAGCGTCCTTTTCTTTAAAAGGATAGATTCTCCATCTATCAATCGGTTTCATTGCATCTGATGGTTCGTTGTATTTTACTATAATACCATTAACCATATTTGTATCTTTTAATAGAGCACCGCTTAGTCCAAAATTTGGCATTTCTTTTTCAGTTGCATCTTTTGGTATTTCTTCAGGTATGCCCCATTTATCAGACTCATTCTTGAATGTACCGTCATTTTGAAAATTTTTTAGTGATACTAGTTTTGTTGGAATTTCATCACGGCGTTTAGTATCTAAAATTTTTCTTGAGACATCGTTAGCTTGTTGAGATTGTTTCAATTCACGTTCTTTTGATTTTGAGTATTTTATTTGGTGTTTATTTTTTTTAGCATATTTTTCACTATGTTTTTTACGTTTTTTAATGCTGTCTTCAAAATCAACCATTTCATTTAAATCTATTTCTTCAGGTATGTCTTTGTTTTTTCTTATGTTGTGTTGGATTATACGACCAATCACTTCTTTTTGTTCTTTTAAGGAATCATACGTTGGTTTCTTCATTTTTGATAATGTTTGTGCGGAATGTATTATATAAAATAAAGTTTTAATTGGATTATAATGATTATTGGTTGCTAATAAAATTATAATTCAATACATAAACTTATGTTAATAATATGATCACATTAATCTAATCTTAAACTTATCGAGTCAATTCAAAGTTAAACAAGTAAATTGAAACTTTTATCATGTCGAATACCATTTCAATCAAGTCATTATAAAAATTTTGTATACAAAATAAATTTTTTTAGAATTACAAAAATGTGTAACTGTCCTAGACCAGTGCAGTCTTTCCCAAACTTTTTTTTACCATGGACCACATAACTTTCAAAATATCAACCATAAAATTTTTTATTGTATATTCCTAGTACGAAACATGTCATGCTTCGCTATAACGAACATTTTTTTTGTTATTAGAAATGGAATTTTACCGATTATGTTGCATTTTCAATCACGAACAAAAAAATGAAATAATAAAAAAATATTACCCTAGTTAAATTAAATATAACTAGTGAGTCATCAATCATGACTCATCATACAAAAGGTATCACGAGAGTCTTATTCGTTAACACAAAATTTTGATAGACAAGATTATAAAGAACTATTTTTGGATATTAGTATACTTGAGCTAAAACCTGATATTATCGAAAGAGAAATAGAAGATGTTACTGTTAATAATATCGATAATAAATTATAAAAAAATTATATTATTACACCTATGAAAGCCATATAATACGCTGCGAAACTTGAAGTATATATTCTGCAAGAAACGCATGAAGATATAGGAATTATTCAATCGCTCAAATTTAGCCTATATAAGGGAAAGGATCAAAATATAATGTTATTACAAGGGTTGCCACTTTTTTCAGGGCTGTCCTGTAATTAATTATAAAATTTAGCGTGGATCATTAAAGCGAAATTATTAGGCAACATTTAATAAAAATCGTGATAAATTGAATTTTAATTACTAAAATTTTTTCACGGACCAGTACTGATCCGCGGATCGGCATTTGGAAAACGCTATATTCTTATATAAACAATAAAATTTTCAATTACGAACAGATCTAAAAAATAGAACAACGCTATTGGTTATGGCGAAATTGCCTATCGATAAATTTTAAATGTTATCAAAATTTTCCATTATTGTAATTGTGTTTATATTTATATTGCAATTAAATTTTAATTTAAAACAAGTTAAACCACTATTTAATGAGATGAATGAGGTTTATGATTTAGTACAATATTTGTGATATTCGGTGTTCTAATTTCTGACTTATCTTTGTTAACTGTAGGCTTAAATCTTTATTTAATTCCAAACTTAGTGCACTTTTCAGTTTTTTCTAAATGTTTGGTAAAACTGATTTTTCTTTTAAGGGTTGGTAAAAGTCGTTTTTTCTCTTTAATAATATTTAATTAATTCCTGAAATAATAATAACCCCGTTATATAGCGGGACCCCTTTGGGAAACTGATATAAAGATTAATTGCTTCTAATTGCGCCCAATAGAAAAAATGTTGAGAAACACTGAATTACGCAGTTAATAATTTCTTTTCATATTTTCCACTAAATATCCACATTTCATAAAACGATATCGACTATTTTTAGTAGAGAATTATATTTTTTTCGAATCAAAACTAATGAATAAAATGACTGATTGTAAAATTGATGAAGCTACAAACAATTAGGACATGCTAAATATTCGGTTGTTAAAAAAATTTAAAAATGAAAAAAGTAAAAAATAATAAAACCTAATAATGTAAATATTTATTTTAATAATAATATAAGTACCTAAATAATTGTTTCATTTTCTTGATATTCTGCAACCTTTAAATTGAAATTGGCAAGATACAACACCTTGTAATAACCAAATTTAAAATCCTCCGAGACAATCAAAATTATACAAAAAGCAAATGGAAAAATCAAAAAAAGGGTAAACACGGATATCGCAGATTTAAGCATCACTATCATCCCCCAATCAAAAGAATTCATATGAGAAATAGCGACATAAAGAAACAAAGGTATTTGTGTAAAAATATAGACTAAAGTTTGAATAAACAAAACTTTACTCTGATTCTTGACTTGAACATAAATCTTTTCATTA
>LWCA01000550.1:0-23647 GCA_001642005.1 Intoshia linei | reverse complement strand
ACTGATTTAAGCCGATCATTAGAATTATACCCACCCATGACGTAAATGTGTTTTTTTAAATATACAACCGAAGCATAGCACCGTGCAACTTGCATATTTGCCAATTTTTCCATTTTAAATAAATCAAGGTTGTACCAATATAATGTGGAAAGACATTCTTCACCGTTGTAACCTTTTATACAGTATAATTTTTTATCTATTTTTATTAATCCGTGATATGCAAAATGTAATTTTTCTCATTTATAAACAACTTTCCTTCTATTGAATGCCACACGTTTGTGTAAATGTTATAAATTTCGATTTCGTCACTTGGATTTTTCTCGTTCCATTTTCCCATTAATAAAATTACTTGATTTGGATATCGTTCTTTTCTTCTTTTTTTCACCAGCTTATGTTCTAAAACATTAATAAAAAAATTATTGTTTATTATAAAAGAAATATCTAAATCAATGTTTCTTAGACTGGACCGACAGACTCCTGGATTTCATAATTGTGTACTAATTATGTGTTATTCATGACTTTTTATAAGGGGCCCGCGAAATATTTTTTTTAAAATAGGGGTCAGTGGAGTTGTAAGTTTAAGACACAATACCTGTTGGTAAAGCATATTTACACAATATCGAATAAAATTGATCAACAAGGTCTCGATTTATTGGATTGGAGTTATAAAAGTTGTTGAAAAACAATATGTAAATGTCATTTGGATTTAATTGACTATGCGTATGCAATTCAGAAGATTCAGTATATATCTTTTCCTGTTAAACGGTTGATAGTTTAACCATATAACGATGGCCTTTAAAATTGACTTTTCTGATAAAACATAACATGTCGTCAGAGAGAAGTTTATAATTGATTGATTAATTGATATAGTTGATTGCTTTTGCGGGAATTTAATATTTCTCTATTATTATTTCGTTTATGAGAAATTGACTGCAATGTATCTTTAGCCTTTATAAAAAGATGACGATCAAATTTGAATTTAAAAAAGGAATAAATTTTTTCCATCAATCCTAAATGTTGAAAATCATTGCAAACTGTATAAAAATGTTGGAAATTTTTATATAAATTGGTGAATATATATTTAGAACAAATTTTAATCAATTCAGGACAAATGAACCTGTCCGCAATTTGTAAGATTGTGGATACGTTATATATTGTTAAACGTTTTTCATTGTAATTTTCATCATTTAACACACCGTTTCTTTTTAATTTCCCATTTTTTTTCAAAATCTTGATAAACAATTTTAAATCGTTAGTATCACATGGCCAGATTAAATTGATGACTTCGTTGCTTTCCACGAACGTGTGTCGTCCAACTCTTTCAAAATATTTACTTACAATATTTAAATTGTTGGGGTCATACGTTTCTGCTGTCCCGTTTGCAATTATTTTACAATTTTTTGTCATTGTTAAATGTCAACGCAATAAAAAATTATTAAGTATGAACGCGTCTTGTTTTTAAGTGTTAACTTATTTTTAATTTTTTCGTTGACACTGAGCACAAATTTACCGTTTTTATAAAATTACATTTTAACCCACGCTGGGAATCATTTTCATTTAGAGGGAATGTACATGTATTTGAAAAATATTAGTTGATAATATATTAAATTATTAAATTAAAAATTAAGTAATTAATTAATTTATTAATGGTGGGATAAAAGTGGGATTTTTTAAATAATAATGTAGCGGTAAACTAGGCTTTGATATAAATTCTCAACATCTGACAACTCTGACAGAGTTACTCTGTAATAATTATTAAAAATTCTCCCATAAAAATAAACAAAATTTGATAAATTTTTTTTACGTTTTATTTGAATTTTACGGACCCAGGCATATAGTTTTGGACCCAAAGATGCAGGGACCCCAAATAGGGAACTACTATTTTATATTTATGTAATTTTATATCTAGGCATTGTATTGAATGTTCCAAAAAATTTAATCAGTAATGACAAAAATGTAAAAATTTCTCATGGCTATTCGAATGGATTAATAAAGACTTATGAAGGTTCATTAGAATTTTGGAAAAATTTTGCAAATCTCAAGGACAATAAGGGTGTTTATGTTTTTTCGAGACATGGAAAATCAAAACAATTAAAATTGTGGAATTTGTATGATTTAGTTGCCAGTAATAAACAACTCAATGTTGTTGGAAGTAAAATTTTGCAAAACAAGAATGATTTTGTTTACCCTACTGATGGAAATATTAAAAAAATTCTTAGTGGGAGATTGATTATTATTTAATTCTGTTTTTAAAAAAGTGTACATTATTTAAAATTAAAATAAATTTTTATTATTCATTCAATTCTCAGTTACAACTATATTTGTGTTATTGGGTTAATAACCAACTTACACCTTAAATTTTGGCAAGATTCTTGAACCTTGTTAAAAAACAGGCAGATCTGAACCTACTATATTATAGTGCAGCGTTTTTTAAATGCCGGTCCGAGGACCAATATTGGTCCGTGAAAATTTTTTTTAATATTGCCTAGTAATTTCTTTTTAATAATCCACGATAAATTTTATAATTTATTACCGGTCCCCAGTGAAAAAAATGTGGGAATCATGCTCTAGTCTACACAGAAAATGAAAAATAGACTCTAAAAATTTTGGTAGTGTCACATTTCAAGGGTCTTAATTTTAAATTTAACAAAAAATAGTTGATATTCTCATATACATATATTGTAAAGTATAAAATTTTTGCAATGCTCATGAAAAATGAAGCCCCATTTTACAAAAATTTCGGCACCCCACAAAAGGTCGAGTATGATCGATTCGGCTTTGTCTATAATTTTTTTAACAAAAGAAAATTGTTATTGTTGAATCATTATTAGTTTATTATAATTATAATTATTGAACTTTATTTAAAAATATTCGTTATTTTGAAAATTTTAAATTTTTGAAATGAAAGAAAATGCTTGTGAAATGGGTTCAAAAATAATGATGATATACGACCAACTATTCAATAGAGGTTTGATTCGAGGCAGTGAATCTTTATCAAATTTATTAAACGATGTTGATTTTAATGATCAATATTACATTTGTGACTGGCATAAATCATTTAAAAAAGGAGAATTTGTAAAATTTAAAATGATACAATCATACATATTCACCAAAGAATATGCTCGTGTGTTCAAGTTTGACAAAACATTATACGCCTTGTCGTCATCAAATTTTTTTTATTTCACTTTAATCTATTGCGAATACCTTCACATATTGATGAACGATTGTTTCTCAAAGTCTCCCAGTTTCGATTCATTTGAACCAAAAGTGCTTGGAGAAGTAAATGTGGATATTATACCAAGACTTAATCATGGCTTTTATTATCTACATCAAAATTTAAATCTACGAAAAAAAAATGTTGAATTCGATGCATACATTTACTATTTACTTGGGTTGATTCTCAATAAATTGAAAAGAAACGATGAAGCAATCAAAAATTTTATTTTAGCTGTACAAATGGAACCATACCTTCAATCTGCTTGGCATGAATTGGAAGAAAATATAACGAATGATAAATACTTGCAATGTTTAAATGCAGTTCAAGATTGTGTGCCAAAATGGGTATCAATGATAAAAATTTACACAAATTTAAATTTGATCGATAAGTCTTTTGAAATTTTTGATAATTATCTTGAAAAATTTAAGAAAAACGTTAATGTGGCATTAGCACTTTCTAATACGTATGCAGCGATTATGCAAAATCAACAAAGTAAAGATATTTTAGTAGAAACTATTGAACGTTTCCCGTATTGCATTGATGTTCTCGATTCTTATTCAAATTTATTGTTTATTTCTGGAGATTTTCACGGATTGCTTGAATGTTGCAAAAGCGTAGTTCATTCTAATCGTTATTCTCAAAAAACTTGTTGCATTCTAGGAAATTATTATAGTCTTATAGGGCATCACAAAACAGCCATAGTTTATTTCCGTCGTGCTATTCGTATTTGTCCTACGTATATTAGACCTTGGATTTTATTGGGACATGAATACCTTGAAGAAAGGAATGTGCCTGGATCTGTATTTGTTTATCGTCGAGCTCTAGGTAGTTTTCAGATAATTATATAAAAAATAAGATTAATTTTGTGTTATTTCGGCTTTTGGAGAAAAATAAATGTAGTACGTAATATTAAAGTCTTTATCAACCTACAAAATTTAATTCGAGTGAGCGAAAAATTCGTTGTGGGTAATAAGTTGATATTACTGTAAGGGTTCATGACAAATTTAGGTTTGAGGGGTCACAATACGTTAAATTTTATTGAATGTCTTCAATATATTTACAATTTTTATAATGATTTAGAATTGTGTGATGATCACAGAGCTTACTACGGACTAGGACAAGCTTATGAAATTGCAAAAATGTATTCGTATGCATTGATGTACTATCAGCTCGGTTTAGAAACTAAGTAATTTTTTATTACATTTTGTTTTCAGATTTCATGCATACATGAAATAGTAACTGGTAAAAAATAATGAAATAATAATTCATTTCTGTAAACGTGATTTTTTTCGAAAACTCTGTATAACATTTGATTAAAACAAAAAAATCAAACATTTGACATCAATTTAAAATTATAATTTTTGATGTTTTTTCTTCAAAACATAACTAATTATCTGGTCGAATCTTAAGTAGATAATTATCTACTTATTATTAATAATTTTTGGGTTGATTTATTTTTTAAACAAAAGGGAAAATTGGATTTTTGACCCTGAAGGACTCAAATCGAAACTGAAAAATAAATAAAAACATGTTCTGGGAAAAACGGTATTAGAAATTGGGTTTTTTCAAATTCTACGTCTGTTAATTTTGTAAAAAAACTAACACAGAAACACAGGTTTATTATATTTCAATTTTATATAAGTAGAGGATAATATTAATGTGAAAAGTGGATCTGATGTTGATGCACTAATTTTTTTATTTCTGGTTTTATGTCAGTCAACATGAATTGTAAATCTCTACGGTCGAATATTTGTAATCTATTCCTATTTTTGGTCAATAAATTCATTACAACACTGAAACGTTCAACGAGGTATGATGATGGAAAAGTTATAAGTAGTTTCTGGCTGTATCGCATCAATTTTACTACAATGTATACTGTAATACATCAAAATGGATATGAAACAATGTGTGGCTTTAAAAGTAAATTACATTGAATGGAAAATATATTCTTTTTATGATTTTTATAAAATCAATTATTTAAATAGCCACCCCTGGGGCTATATCGCCCACTTTGGCAACTTTTGGTCTTATCTAACATATAAATGTATTACAATTTTTTTAACAGAATTATTGGTTTTATGGGTCGATTTTTTAAAAAATTGAGTAACAGTAACAACTTGTTTATGAATTATGGAAGGGCGATTTAAAAAAATATGTGTGAATTGTGGGCTTAGAGAGGCGATTCTAAAAAAAGGTTGAGAACCTCTAGCCTAGACGACCGCTACATTATTATTTCAAAGACCTCAATTTTATCCCACCATTAATAAAATTTAATAAAAATTACCATTTACCATATAAACTCTCAGGAAAAATTCACTTAATCAAACAGCAAAATAAAATATTCATTTTTTCCAATATTTTTTTGAAAAACACGATTTTACCAAATCTTATCTGAAAAAATCTCTTATTTCAACCCACAAAAAAAATCTACTTTTGCCAACTATTGAGGGAAATATCCTCTTTTTCCAGTATTTATTTGAAAAATCCGATTTTACCAAATGTTATGAGCAGCAACTTCCTAATCCTAATTCAAAACCCAAAATAAAAAATCCTTTTACCAACGATTAAGGGAAATATCCTCTTTTTTTAATATTTTTTTGAAAAATCCATATTTTATCAAATTTTATGAGTAACAACTTCCTAATCGAAAATAAAAAATCCAATTTATCCAATATTTTTTTGAAAAACCTGATCTTATATAATGTTATAGAAAAAACCTTTAATTTTTTCATAAATGTTTTCTATTTCATGTTTCCTTTGTGGTCCAAAAAAATAAATATTTTGAAATGGAGGTTTGTACACTATTTGAATCGCGAACCACTGATGTATAATATACATTTTTTATGTAATACAATTCATTGCTAATGTTATTATTTTAGGCCTAATGATTTTAGATTTATTCAAGCTATGGCCGATCTTTATACAGAGTTAAATAAAATCGAATGTGCAAAGAAATGTTATTGGAAAATTTACCTTATGAATAATGATAGTGACACTCTTTTTAAATTGGCTAAGTAATGATTACATTTTGATTTCATTATACCGTGTACTGTATATATTTATTGTGTATATTTATTAGGCTTTTTCAGGTTAGCGATGAACGTCTTCAGGCTGCATCGGTTTTTTCAAAATATTTAATGGAAGTTAATGATATTTTAGAAGTAATTTTTTATTTTCTTTTATTAAATTTTTTTTTCATTTCTCGAGATTTCATTAAATCAAACTTTAATTGCAATGTGATGTTTATAATTTAAATACGAACTATTATGCTTATTATTATGCATGCGAATAATCAATACGGAATAAATTTAAACATTTTGAACTGCCATTTGTGCATTTGATGGATAATTAACAATAAAAAACATTTAACCAGATTTGTTCTTGTTGCGTTTTTCATTTGAAATATTATGAAGAAATTATCCCAGAATTTATATTTTATAAAATTCTTGGACTTTTTTTTTAAAAAAATAGTCATTTTATTGACATGCTGGATGACTGAAGTAGATTAGTCGGCATGTGTCAATTATACTTGATATTTACTCAATTGATATGTTTGATTTTTTTTTAGAAAGACGAAGATAAAATATCTGAAGCTTATTTATACCTAGCCAAGCATTACCTTATAGAAAATAGATTGGATGACGCTTATGAAGCGGCTCATAAAGTATCTATTGATCAGGTATTCTTGAATATTCATTATTTCATGTGTATTGTTAAATTTGTTGTTATTATTAGGAACAAGTTCATAGAATACTTAAGGATATTGCGTCAAAAAAAAATGCATTAAATAAGACTAATGGTAATTATTTCAATTATATAACAAACATTCTCAACCTATTTTAAACGGTGAAACCCTTCAATTTTTGTCATCGACTATTATCGTAAATAAACTTAAATGTTTATAAAATAAATAAATTCGTTATAATTTTTCGGAGAGCGTATTTAGACTTTTGTAGAGCGCGCCGTTTGAGTAACAGTGTCATATTTCAAAGTAACGTTCCCTATATTAATACTACAATGTGAACAAAAATCTGTTTAAATTTTTCCAACACCCAACACTTTACTGTGGATTTTGGTCTTGTTTATGGTGGATCTTTTAAATGTTATATTTTATGACACTATCTTGTCAGTTTTGTACTGCATACTAACGGTTTCTAGCATTGTCAAACGCGGATTTTAAATTCTTTTTTTTGGGTATAATAATGGATTCCCATTTGATTAACATTGGTATTAGATAATATCAATTTCATGATCAAATTTAAATTATTTTCTCAATTAATATTTAGTTACAGCAATTACACAAGTCAAGTTACCAATCAACCAAAAAGATTCATTATGTGATGTTAAGGGTAATAATAATTTATTTATTCTCTTAGCAGGTTTTCCAGTTGTTAATAATGGGTGTTTTTATTCATAAAATATTCAATTGTGCATCAAATAAAATGACATAATACTTATCGACTTTAGTAGCAGATGTGACAACACTAGAGGAAGCTGACTCTGACTCTAGCCTTATGGATGTCTCCATATTCTCTGAAAATTCATACGATTAAAAATACGACAATATATGAAAATTTTGACTCAAACCGGAAACACCACCATTTTTGTTAAAATATATAACTCTGAAAGGTTTAATTAATAAATTTATTATTACAAACGCATTAACATCGATCCCATAAAAATATAATTTGTTTCGTGTATAAAATAAATTAGTCAATGACTCAACTATGGGATGATGGAATGTAATTAGCAACATCCGCTAGATTTTGACGGTAATGGTCTCGTGACAGATATGGCTTCATTAGTGGAGTTACCAGTATTAACTGGTATACGATCTAGCTTATTCTTGATATCGGTGGAGAGGCGAATAAATGATTCTTCCACATTTTCACCACTCTTTGCACTAGTTTCAAAATATTCAATTTTGTGTTCGTCGGCAAAGGCCTAATGAAAAATAAAACATTGAAAAAATTAATAAATAAAGACCTTTGCTGTATCGTAATTTACTACGCGTTTTTCAACGTCATCAATTTTGTTTCCAACTAAGAGACAACGAACATTATCAACAGCATAACTTTTTACTTCTTTTAGCCAGGTGGAAACACTATTAAACGTTTCCTAAGAAAATGAAATTAAAATATTTCTCATTAAAATTAAAATTACTTGGTCACAAACATCAAAAACGATAATTATGCCTTGGGCACCTCGATAATACGAATTTGTGATAGTTCTGAAACGTTCTTGTCCGGCAGTATCCCACTAATTTAAGGTTAAATTGACAAATTTAGCAAAATTACAATTTGTAATTTGACGGTTTTGTCTTCTAATTTAAATGTTCTAATTTTCTAAGAGAAGTTGAAAATAAATTACAAATAAAATTACAAAATCGACGCCAATAGTGCTTATATAACTGTCTGTGTAAACTTTATCCTAAAATAAAAATGGAAAAAATTGATAAAAAAATAATACTGAAAATCTTAGCAAAATACATGATTTACCAACTCCAGAATCTCCAATTAGTAAAAGCTTAAACAGGTAATCGCTACAAATTTATATATAAAAGTACAAAAAATATTACTAATCAGTCGCAGATGACATCAGATTTTTCAATTCAAATGATATAATTCAAGTGTAAATATTTAAACTGGAATAAACTAAATTTTTATTCTGTCCTTAAATACAAAATTTTAAATTTACTCGATTAATTTGCAATCAAAAAATTTTTTCAATTAAATAGTCTATTGTGGGGAGACAATATTTTTGTTCTGATTCCGTTTACTTCTTACAATCGTAGCAATAGTTGTTTGGTAACTAAAAATCGAATATTTTTATAAAATATCGATTAATTACGCATTATTAGTGTAATTTCAATAATTTTCAATTAATTTTTCGAACATGCTACATTTGTGTTTACATTTTACGGTAGCTAAATTTAAACTGTACATTGAGGTCAATGTATTATTTATCGCAGTAAATAAAGTTTTTTCGGTAATACGCGTACTTTTTGTAGTGTATTAGTGTTTTTGTCATTATTTTTGAAAATGCGTGAGCATTGGGTTGTCTGATCATATTTAAATTGTTTCTTTAATGAAAATATGGGATATTTCGTATTTTAGAGCCAACAGTTTGAAGATTTTATTATTAACTTTATTAACAAAATATTTATTGTTAAATCATCGATGTAAATTGCATCATCCATCCAAAAACCACATAATTGAGTTATAATGTATTGTTTTTATTAAAATCAGCATAGATATTTCGAGTTTAGATAATGCTGCCAGAACTTCTGGCCCAGAAGTACGTTTTAGGCAGCACTGATAAAAACGTACTAAAAATTATTAGTTTATTATATAAAATGTAATACGCTATGGTATTTTCAACTAATAAATTTATAAAATGCCAAAAAATAGTTATAGTTTGCAAGAAGCTTGGATTATTGAACATAATATATAAATTCAGGGTCAAAACCACAAATTACCCTTTTTCAAAAAATGAAAATTATCCCAGAATTTTGATAAATTGGGCAATGAACGTGCAAAATGCCAACTCTGCAATAAATCCATTAAATTTGCACAGAATGGAACTTCTATTACACTGTCCAACAAAATTTTGACAAACTGACCGAAACTTTTGTTATATGTAAGTGAACCAGTATACATCTATTTTTAAAAAAATTTATTAATTTCCAGATCGACTTTGGATTTAATTAAGGGTTAAAGTTTTTTTTTAAAGAGGTACACTCCGCCGTGAGGTCTATTTACAATTAATATTGTATATTACAAATGGTAAAATTGACAGATAGACATACACGTCTACATATGTATAAAAAAAATTGTCATTAATTATTTAATTACCTTAATTAATTAACTCTAATTTTAAGGCAACATCGACAAATAATATGAAATAAAAATTTTCTAGATGTACTACTTACATTACACGTAAAATCAACTTTTTCGGGTTACCCCTAGACGAATCTTGTTCAATATCAAGGATGTAAGTGATAGATATAAATTTACTTTTTATTGAACGCCACCAAACAAAATCACAAATCATATTTAATGATCTACATCTTCCAAAATGTCTTTCATATAATATCATAGTTTGATGAAATTGTTCACCCTTTTCGTCTGACCACATACCGCAGTTTAACGCAAAGAAATCTAAATGATATTCTAGGTAATGCATTTTTATGCTATAAAGGCAGTTCATTTCTTGGTATTTTATCAATAACTCTTCGATTAAATCTTTGTAATTTTCAGATCGATTGTTTTCAAGAAAAAATGAGATTACATTTTCCTTCTATCGTTAATTATTTCACATTTTTTGTTTTAATAAAATATTTCGAAAAAAATATATGAATAGTAAAATGCTTTTTTTACCGTGAAGTCGTCACTTATTCGAATTGAAATTTTTTGTGTCTGTTAACATGGTACAACTGTAAAACCTGTACATTTTTTGAAACTCTAGGGCTGTTTTCATTAAAAAAGGAATGGAATTTGGGGTTTTGGCCCTGAAGATATAATTTTTTTAAATTTAAATTTATGGTCATTTTTATGATTTTAAAATCCGTATCAGCGTATATATTTTTTTATATTCTCCAACTCGCTTGATTTACAAAAAAAAGGATAATTGGGGTTTTTGACCCGTAAGGTGGGAGTTTGGGAGGTTGACATTTATCTTATTATTACCCGGAAAAAACTGTTATATGAATGTGGACATTATAAAATTCTAAGACTGGTAGTTATTGAAATAAAGTGGAACACACACACACAAACAAATATTGCGTAGCATATTACTATATTATTAGTATATAAGTAAGGATTATACCTCATTGATTTGTCTACAAATGTAAATATAAACGAACAGAATACAAAACATCATACAATAAAATGTACAAGTTAAAAGTTAATTAACATTCACTTTATTTGAATGCGAATTGTAAATCTAAATTTTAGATTTTAAACATAATACTAACAAAATAAATTATGATGGTATAGTCACTATACTACATATACCACTGTATAGTGTAATTAATTAATGGTGTCAAAATTTTACCAAACGGTAAATCATTAATAATAATATCTAAAACGATCAATTATAGAAAAATGGATACGCTTGAGATAATGAGACTCGTTTAAAAGTCTATTATAGTGAATGTAAAATTAAGTTGTATTAAAATTTTATATATATTGATATAAATACATTGCTGTAAATTTGTATACAAAATACAAAACACAAAATTTTATTGTAACAATTTACTATTAACTATACAATGAATAGTCAAATTTTTCCGGCTTATATATACTGAAAATCATGGCTAAAAGTTTCGTGGAAACTAAAACATACAAATAAGAATAAAATTAATATATTGAAAGTAATTTTACATAAAATTCAATTATTAATTCAGACAAATTATGATTCCTGAATTTTGCATTATTTTATTGTTTTGTTTTATCAATGCTGATAGTGTTCAAGGTAATTTATATAATTTTTACAATTATTTTATAGTTTGTAATGATTTTATAAGTGATATTCATGTTTTAGAATATCATGACATTGGGACCAATAAATCTTCATGCATTTGGTTTCACGAGGAGCCAAAGTCATGGAATGAAGCTATCATGACATGCTATGATTTAAAAGGCGAGTTATATGTTCCAAACAACTTTGTTGAATCTGACCAAACAAAAAACATTATGCAATCTTATCAGTTTGACTACATTTGGATAAATGCTCATGATAGATCAAATTCCAAAGACTGGCATTATAGTATCAGTAATATACTAATTTTTAGCAATATTTTAATATTACAATATGCGTCATACATAGTGTATTTTCAATCAGAATCTATTATTCAAGTATAAACTTTAATAGAAACCATATTCGGTATCGAACTGTTTATTTACGGTTCATGATAAATTAATATGTATTTATTTAAGTTTTAAGGTTTAGTGTGATTTTGGATGTTGGTGTATTTTATGAGTATGGATATGGTAATAAAATAAAATGGATAAGTATTTTATTACAAGTATTGAGTGGACTGCATCACTCTTCAAAAACTGTTAGAATTTGGGTTTTTTTAATTCTAGGATTCTACATTTTTTATTTAAACAGTAACACACTGACATTCAATTTTATAAAAAATGCTTTAAATATTTTTTAATGCTTTCAATTTTTACTCAACGGAGTGTGTTATTGTTGGTATCACCATCTAATTTGTAGATTCTATGATGTATACTTTTTAATTATTATTCGTATTAGTAATAAATTCATATCATATAATTTTGATATGACCTGGCCTACTGTTTGCTCTATGAAGCTGTTATTTATCGTAAAAACTTCGATTTTATAATTATAATATTGATTGGATAGTTTTCATCATGCTACCATAAATTGTATAAAAATTTAGATCGGTATCCTGTACAATATCAAGGCTGTTTTAAAAATTTAAAAAATGTAACTTATGGATTAAAAATTAGTAACGTTACCCAAGTCGATTGCTTGCAAAAATGTGGAGAAAAACACATTTATGCCTTGATAACAGTAAGTTCATTGAATAAATTATTAATTTATAATTTAATTATACATTATGTAGGACGATGGAGATTGCTATTGTAATTCCAAACCAAATAAATACATTGGATCATCCAATTGTAACACCTGTAAATTTTTTCCATCATGTTTTCGACTATATAATACACGAGGTTTTTATGAATTTCATAATTCTATTTGAAATACAAGGTTATCCTTGTATGGTTTGTATTAAAGTGGACTGTCTTAAATTTGTGTCTTTTATTATTTAGCTATTATATAAATACAAATAATGTAATAATCAATTTGTCCACATCCTAACTTATATAAAACTCTTTGTTTGTCTGTGTGTGTCTGTTGTCGTTTATTTAAATAAAACATCATTTACATTACAGTTTTTTCCGGTGGTTAAATTAAGATCAATTTCAATTTCATAAACTTACATCTTACCGGTCAAAATCCCTTTTTTTGAAAATCAAACGAGTTATATAGTCTAAAAAAATATTGAATCTGATACAGATTTTAAAATCATGAACATTGTCATAAATTTGAATTCCACAATATTATATCTTCAGGGTCAAAACCCTATATTACCCTTTTTTTAAAAAATGAAAATTATCCCAGAATTTTGAAAAAAATTACAGTTCATAGTTATTTTCAAATATTATGATTGTAAAAACTGCCAGAATTTATGTATTATAAAATTTTATCACATGTTTTATTTTTAAATTAAAAGGATAATTTGTGGTTTTGACCATGAAGGTATGCGTTTCTGAGACTGAGATTTACGAAATCTTAATGATTTTAAAACGCGTCTCAGAATGTATGTTTTATTACATTTTTGGGCGGATTTTATTTTTAAACAATAGTGGAAATGGGTTTTTGACCCTGGAGGACCAAAATTTTGAAACTGAAAATTAGATATAAACACGTCCCGGGAAAACCTGTATTAGAAATTGGGTTTTTTAAATTTTACGACTGTCAATTTTTTCAATAAACGGTAACACACAGCACATAGACACAAACACACACACAAACATTTAATTTTATATAAAGGACTATACAAATGTTTTACATAAATCTATGAATATCAATTGGAACATTTCAAATAATGTATAGTTTTAAAATAAACACCTTGTATTTATTTCCGTCATTATTATTAATCTTATTTGTAATGTGACTCTTTTATGAGGGAAATTCCATCGCTTTGTACTGTAAACATTTATATTTTAGGATTAAAAACAAACTGGGAAAATAACCAACCCAATAATTATGAAGGAAGACAGAAATGTGGCGCTATTAAAATATCTTCTGAAGATAAAGCTATAGTAGGCGACTATTATTGTAATGAAAATTTCAGATTCATCTGTAGAAAAAGTATTACCGGAGATTTTAGTTATCAATTAATTTTATAGAGGACGAAAATTGTCCATGGGGTGTTATAAACAAAAACTGTATTTACGTTAGTACATTACACGAAAAACTTAATTGGTAATTATAATTACATGTAGAATTATATTTATTTATTTATTTTTTAATTTTATTTTAAAAATAATAAAATTTCCATGTCCAATGGACATTTTACATTGTCTTTTCCGGTTGGATACGAAATATATCCAAATAATAATGTACTAATAATAATGGCATATGCACTGCATTTTACATTATTTATTTATTATACAGCACAATAGTCTTGAACGTTTTGGATAACTTTTGTTATTTAATGAAATAGTGTGTTGATAAAATCATATGGTAGTACAATATGTAATTAAAAAAAAATTACATGTAGTTACTGAAATAATAGCACTTAAAAATTACCTAAAAACCTAAAATACCGTTTTCGAATATTTTTATTAATAAATTTAAAATTATTTTTTATTCTTCATTGAAAAATGTTTAAATGAAGATTTAACTATCGAATCTTTAAAAAGTCAAGGGTTTTACTAAAACAAACTTTTTTTAAGAATTTTGGGATAAAATTTTAACAAATTTATTAATTAATGAAGATCAGTAACAACTCAAATTATATTCATTTTTGACACGTCAAATTCATTTCATTCATTTTATTTACAGTTAATTTTTCTTAAAAAATTAATAACATTTGACAGTTCATTTCTGATTACAATCGGATTCTCTTAATTAATATGATAGAATAATTTTTTTATTTTTTTCGGTAATGTGGAGATGTCAATCAAAATTAAATTATGTATACTATACATAATTTGTATTATAAATTATAATAATATTGTTTACAACCAAAAACTATTTTGAGTGTTGTGCAGTGTTATTATTTTTTTATGTAATAGGTACGATGCAAATTCATTGTGTATTGAAAAAGGTTATTCGTCTTTATTGTACTATGAATCTGATGCTGAAAAAACATCATTAATCAATATAATATCAGAAGATTCAAAAAATTTATACGAAGGTTATTGTAATGATAACAATTGTAAATTTTGGTATGATATAACTCGAGAAACTGTGGAAAAATATAGAGGTAACATTTTTTCATTACAGTACTATAATTTATAATGATTTATTTAATAATATTCTAATTTTTTATGTCAAGTTAATTAATATACAAATGGTACAAATGTGTCAATAATCAATGTGTATTATTAAAAAGTTAAATCATGATTGATTGATCATTTTTTATTTTTTCGTTAAAAAATATAGTCGATTCATTTGATATTAAAATAAGAGCCCTGCACATAGTGCTTCGATAAATTTGATACAAATGTTTCCATTAATTTAAATAAACATTTTCAATCAATTAATTATGAGAAAAATCGAAATTTACTAACCCTTTAGAGAAAATTATTTTCAAAACAGCATAATAAATTAATACACATTAATGTAGTAGATTAATATTAATTTACATTATTAAATTTTGTATCGATTTTGTAATGATCCCAACCTGCACACTGGACCGTGCAGAGCCAACAGTAGGTCCGGTCCAGATGTCAATTGTAGGCCCTATAAAAAAATTTTAAAAATGGGACCTTTATATATTGCTTAATCGATCGTTTATTATCTAAAAATTAAAAATATTATTGGAAATCGCATTGGTTATCGAAATTTCGGTATACTTAAGAAATTTTCATACATTACCTATTAATAAATAAAAAATGAAGCCCTCCTGATTGTAGGTCCGGGTCATATGGAAACTCTAGTCCCTCTCCACTGCCATGCCTGCACATATATAGAGGGGTAGTAAGTGGGTGAACCAGTACTGTATGACGAATTTTTTAAAATACTGATGACTTTCATTAAATTAAATCCTTTACTTATATAAAATTGATTGTATTTGTGTGTGTTACCGTTTATTTAAAAAATTAACAGTCGTAGATTTCGAAAAAACCAATTTCTAATACAGTGTTTCACGGGTGATGTTTATATCTAAGTTTCCTTATCCGAAATTGAGTCTTTCATTATCAAAAACCCAACTTCCCCTTGTATTTAAAAATAAATTCAGCCAAAAATTAAAAAAACATAAATTCTGGAACGCGTTTTAAAATCATTAACATTGTCGTAAATATCAACCACAGAAACGCACACCTTCATGGTCAAAACCACATTTTACCATTTATTTTAAAAATGAAATATGTCCTAGAATTTTATAGAATATAAATTCTCTAATAGTTTATATGCGTATAGTTTATATTTGTGAGCAGGTATCGGTATGATGCACGGAGATACCAGTAAAAGTCGGTAACTCTAAAAAATTGTACTAATATTAACCATTCAGGAAATATTGGATACACTAACTGGGATGTTCAGTCGGCAGAATCGTCTGAAACTGTAAAATGCGTTAAAATAAAAATACGTAGTGGCGCTTTTTGGCAATTTGAAGACTGCACAAAACAATTTCCATTTTTTTGTCAAAGAGGTTAATTTTATTTTAAAATATTTAATAATAGGTTTTAATCTACGTGTGCTGTGTGAATGAACTGACCATCAGAGTTTGCATGATATTGTTAATAGAAATAATTTAAAATTTTAACGATAGTCAGATATAACTTAGACTTTGTTTTAACGTAGAAGTAATAGCGTAAAAGAGCATCATACGGCACAGTTAACCATAGTTAACTATATTATATTAAATTTATAGACGGTAAATATGAAACTCGATTTAATCTTCATGTTTCATCGTGGAAAAAGACGGATACATCAATTGTACAATTACCTCATTATGTTAAAAATTATGTAATTTTATTGTTCACATTATAGCAGGAATTTTTAACATAATCCATGTGGACCCTTAGGTCCACATAAAAATATAGATTTTACCTTTTAATAATGTCAAAATTTTTAATTTTAAAGAATTTTTAATTTTAAAACGGATTTTTTAGCTTACCTTGATATTGGAGTCAAGACCTCTGGAGAGGTGACTAGGGTTATATGACACTATGTGTTGTTTGCGGATTGTTTTTTGTCTATTTTTCATTTTCATTTTTATGGTGGACTCGAGATTGGTAAGTTGGGTTCTGGATACAACTACATAATTGTACTGGATAGACAAAAAAGGCATTGGTTATTATCAGAAATGTACAAAAATGTATATGTTCCATAAAATCCATCAATAAATTTGATTAATTTTCTCGCTAGAACGCACAAAGCGTCAGATTTTTTGAATTTTTGAAATTTCAGAATTCAATTTGTGCTGAATCGTTAGCTGACTATATTTCATAAATTAGGATATTATTATGATTTATAATAAAAGACATGTAAATAATATATTTATAGATTGAAATAATGGCAAAACAAAACTATTCCGACATTTATGTTACTACAGGAAACGTGAAATATATTGAGTAATAATTAATAATAATATATTTCAATTAATGAGTTTTAATTAATAATATTATGAGAAGTGAACATGAGATTGTATTATTAACGTGATTATAATGATATATGATTTAAATTTAAATTTACTGTTTACATTATTAATACAAATAAATCGCTTTAAAATTATTTTTTTAATTTTTGATGTATGTGAAATTAAAGTATTAGATTCTAAGTCGATTTTAACTGTTAAAATTATAAATACAATGTACTTTTTGGTGATTGAGAAATTAGAAAAATGCATACATTTTTATAAACTACCATTTTAGGTGGTCACTTTTGAAAGAGATTATTAAAATAAACTAGTAATTATATTTGGTTTCATTTTAGTGAACCCTCTACATTTTCCATTATTTTATATACTTCTGATATCATCAATGAACAAGATATACATAAAATGTATGTATCTACAATTGAAAATATAAAAAGACTTTACTCTATCAATTTAGGTAATTTATTATTCTTTTGATATGCACGACGTGCATTGCACGTACAACAATATATTTATACATTAATATATTTATATTCAACGTCAATTTATGTTTATTAGTCTATAACAGGGGTGTCAGACGCAATTTGCTTGGCAGGCCAAATGTGAAAAAAAAATTATTACGCGGGCCGCACAAAAAAATATTTACTCAAAAAATTATGTTAAAACTAACAGATTTAATTAATTTATAATAATTTTAATTCATAAAATGAAATATGAAATAATAAAAATGGAATAAGTGTAAAAATAATGTTAAAATTGTAATAATGAATAAATAAATCATGAAAAATATATGAAAAAACTGTAAAGTAAAAAATATGTGTAAAAAATTGGTATAAAAAATAAAAATTTATATTATAACGCGAAGCACATTCCATAATTGGAGGCCGCATAATTGACACCCCTGATCTATAATCAATAAAATTGGTATCAGAAATGATGTCACATTATTATAAAAGGGTAATCATACAATAGGTCGATTTTTTACTTATAACCCCATGGCCATTAGGCATGTATGGTAATTACAGTAGTCGTTGAAATAAATCAGTGTTTTTCAACCGTTTTTACTGCGCGGAACCCTGATGAAATTTCAAAAAATCGCAGCACCTAAAAGCATAATCAAATATTTTTTTTCGAATGTCGCATATATAAAACAATTTGATTTTTAATAAAGAAATATATTTTTCTTTCTCAATGAGAAATTTGGGCCTGATATTTTTTACAGAGGTTTTTAATTCTTGGACGTGTTTTTGAGAGACATACACGAAGTTCTTCTTCTACCGACAGCAGTTTTGCCCGTTTCTTATGCTTAATTGCTGTCAATGCAAGTAAGCTTATAATTTGGATCTTTCCTATATATATATATATAACATTAATCCATTTTATGACTTGTTTTGATTAAAATAAGTACTGAATATATTAAAATGCAGAATTAAATTATAGGAAATTAGACAAACTGGCTTAGAATAAATATTTTTAAATTCTAAAAAAGATAATTTAAAATAAACACAAAAAGTATTTTAATTAAGTTGACCGATCGTATTTATCTTAATTAAAAAAGCATATCAAAATATGATTTTTGGTTGTATTAATTTAGAAACTTTTCAATTTATAGTTTTTAAATTTATTTATTTTGAAAAACTTTAAATTAAAAAATATCGCATTTATATTTCACGGAACACGGGTTGAGAACCACTGAAATAAATCATATCCTTACTTACCATTATTATCTATTATTTTTCATTCAATGATCATATAAAATAAAAACACTTTTTTATTCTTATATATTTAACTTGTACTACAAATTTGAAAATATTCAAAATAAGCAAAATGACGAGTCTAATTTATTTAAAAATTAAACTGACGTTAAAGAACAGAAAATCCATTTTACATCAATATATTAACCAATATGTGGCTAAAAACTTTCAAATTAGCATACTAAAATAATAATAATGTCAAAAAATAATAATTATCCTATGCGACTTACTCAAATATCAAAAATAAGCCGATTGTTAATTTTGAAGATAAATATGCATTTATTGACGTGATAGTTGGCCACTATTTTTTTGGTATATCTATATAAAAAATAGATTAATTTTCCGTTTGGAACTTGAAGATGTCAGTTTCTGAGGTTGAGATTGACCAAAATGTTAATGATTTTAAATTTTAGACTGATTTTTTTGAAAAAATGGGTCCTTTGGATTTTTGACCCAGAAAGGCTCAATTTCTGAAAATAAAATTTGCGATAACATGAACATCACTATTTAATAGAAATTTGGGTTTTTAAATACTAGGACTCTTAATTTTTTAATTAAACAGTAGCACACAGACATTAATTTTTACATAATTATATTTATTTGTAAAGGATTGGATAATGTATGACATCATTATTTAGATCTATAATTGTATTGTAATTCTATTTTTAGAAAAATTTGAATTATCAATAAAAAACAATCCAGTATCAAATGACAAACAATTTGATAAAAATAATTCTAAAGACGAAAAATCTCATCACCCTAAAAAAATAGTTAACAATCCAATACTTTTACCACATTCGACTATCACTTCATTAGAAAAAATCATAAAAGTTAAAAATGAAACGAAACATAACAATGAACCTTTTGATGTAGGTTCAGATGTTACTAAAAAAAAAAAGATAAATTCCAGTTCAAATGTCTCACCTGAGCCAATTCAAAATACACACTTAGAAACAAAAAATATTAATATTCTTATAAAAAAAACAAAAAGTCACATTAAAAATGATAATATTGTGTCACCAATACCGAACACTAAAAATGATAATATTGTGTCACCCATACCTAACATTAAAAATAATTATACATTGAAAAATGATAAAAAGAAAGCAAAAAAACACAATAACACTGAAAGTGTTTTGTATGACACATTTGCTTTAAAAAATTCCACAAAGATTAAAAATACTACGTTAACAGGTACGAACCTCACAGAAAACGTTAAAATGGAAGTAGCTAAAATTAAACCTGTTTCGGTATTGGACATGATGGTGAATCAATTTGGACATTTTAAAATATGTAATTGTTTTACTATTCACGTCTTTTGGAAATTTTTAGGGCCTATTTTTATTTTTGATGGATTCAGCTTGGTGGATTTGGCTCTGATTCACAGAATACTATACATCAATTATATGATTTATATTTAGTAACACTGGCTTTGATTGTGGTTGTCATTATTTTTATTTTGTCGAGTGCAATTTTGGTTGTATATATTCGTAGATATAAAATGTAATTTATTTATGTAGAATTTTTATGAAATTCTCAATTTTTTAATTTAGATGTCAAATTAATCCATTGGTATCCAAAGGTAAAGCAGATAATATAACAAATACAAATGAAATGTGCATTTCTAAGAGTAATTTAATAATAATAATGATAATTTAATATTAATGTATTATTGAACATGTCCAAATGATGAGATTATAACTTAGGATTAGTAATTAAAATATATTAACATTTTTTAAAAATTTATTCTATCCAACCAAAGTCTGTCTTTTCTACGGATCTAGACTTATAGTTTAAGTCTAAATTTGAATCTGGTTCTGCTCTCCCTAAGAAAAAAAAATAAAAACCTGTTAACTAATTGCATTCAATTTACATTTAATAAAATTCACTTCCTTATAAGCGTATATATTTAAAAATTATTTATTTATCATAGACCCTGGATTACTAATTGATACAAACAAATTTGATGCTGGGAACATTATCATATCCACGAAAAACTCAAAAGGCGTATTTCTTCAAAATAAAAATGGGAAATGGAAACAGTATCCAATAATAATAGAATGATTAAGTTAATAAATTTTTTTTTCACATTTTTATAAATGTTTTTAAAGTCATCGAAAATGTTTTAATTTATCACTTAGTTTTTTCTATATATTTTAAAAAACAGTATTTATGTATACATATTTACATGTATTCATATTTATTAGTTTAAAATAAAAAATTAACTTCATTTTAATTTGATTAAGCCAAAACGAGCGTTGCCAAAAACAACTGAATTTGGGTCCCTCTAATACAGGCCGATTAAATCTGTCCAATTAAAAGTCATATCTTGGACCAATAATGCAATGGATATGAATAATACTACAAAATATAGATAATATGTTAAAAACTCAAGTATACAATGTTAGCATTCTCTTAAAAAAATTTGTTGGTTATTTTAAAAGCTTTAATATATCTTCTTCCAACGATCATTCAGTGAAATGAACCATTTCAAGATTGGGTTTCTCTATAAGATTGATGGCAGCCAAATAAAATGTGGTAGGTTAATTTTGATATTGACACACCGTAGACCGTTAATTAACAATTGATATTTGAAATGCATATTGTGAATGAATAATATTCATTGACCAAACCTTTAGATTTGAATGCTACGAAAGTGAACCTTGTTAATTTATGGAATCTATTTCTTTTATGATAACGTTTTTTATTAAATTTGATTGTTAAGGTGTATATATATATTGAAGGGGTTTAAAAAATAACGGAGTTTTTTAACACGAAAACACTTTTTTCAATTAATGCTCTATAACAGGGAAGCCCAACCTGACCATCGCACATGATTTTCTAGTCGATCGCCACTCATTGAAAAATTATAAAGTCGATCGTATCAAAAAAGGGTTGGTACCTCTGGTCTATAATATGATAAATAATTATTATTTACATGTTAGTAATTATACATTCACGGATCATTAGAGCAAGTAAAATGCTATAAATGTTAATTTTGATATGTTAATCAAAATAAAATTAATATCATTATAATACCAATATTATGCTTATTAATTGGCTAATTAAAATGTTATAAGTACCATAAAGGCTATAAAGTCAGTTTTATTTATTAAAGTCTATAATGTCATTTTTTATATAATAAAGTTAAAAAAACTTTATATCTATTTAATCTAGTCACATTAATTAATCCAGTGCTTCTTAACCTTTTTTACTTTAGGGTGCACTTGTTAAATACATAAAAATTTGAAAAATATTGGTTGATATAATATTTTTCACGAGGAATGCGTAGATTTCTGGGGTTGAAAATTCGTATTTATATCAACTGGAATAAGCTGTATCAGAATTATTCAATTAATTATTTGTATAGTTATAGTTATCTTATAGTTAATTATTTAAAAAAATTTTTTTTACAGTGGATGTCACCTACATGGCCTATGTAAATAAAAACTTTAAAATGGACTTAAATCAAAATTTAAAAAATAGATAATGTAGAAAACATTTCATTCATCACAGCGCAAATATTTTAAATTCGAAATAATTAACGCATAACAACAAATACTAATTATTAAAAATAACTAAAACCAATTAAATCAAAGCAAAATATAACTCGGTTCGAGATTGTTTGCTATTAATTATACAATTATGACACGCCTTCGTTCATTTTTGCATTTAAGTACATTTATGTATGATTGTAATTAAGAATAATAAACATTTGTTACTTGTGTTTTAACATAAAATAATAATTATCGAAATGTGACCACAATATATTTAGTTGGCCACCGGGAAGTATCATTTTTATGGTAATATATCATTAGTATCAGAATAATAATTTAAATTTTTTATTCTAAAATAAACATCTATAAATAAAAATATACAAGTGTAATTAGTCCTGATCTGTAGATAATTCATCTCTAAAATAAAAAAATATATTTTCATCGAAATACTAAATAGACTAGTTGAACGAAATTTTATAATTTTGATTACACGTTCCAAAAATTCCGTTAAATTTGACTTAAACTATACATATGTTGCCGTCCGTTTGAGTTAATATAAAAGTTAAGTATTGCAAATAAAAAAATATTCTGATCTGCCGTAAATTATTCAAACGGGGTAAAATATATTTATTTTACATCATACTAAAAAAATCGTACATTTCAGAATAAGCATTGGTATCTTCAATATCACTGTCATCATCATTCAAGTCAGAATACAATTTTTGTATGTATGAATTTGTCTTTCTAATACATCCAACGACTGTATCTGAATGTATATTATCAAAAGATTTTTCAAGTCTATCTTTTAAAA
>LWCA01000499.1:0-25335 GCA_001642005.1 Intoshia linei | reverse complement strand
ATTTTCATCTTCACAGATGTAGCTTACTTTTTTAGTCGTACTATCATGTTCGTTATCTTCATTTTCACCGGAATAGCTTACCTTTGTAATTGCAAACTTATCATCATTGTTTACATCTTTGCAGGCGTTTCTTATAAGTACATTTTTACTATTTATTCTTTTCTTTAGAGGTACACTTTTATTTTCTAGCTTAATAATCAATTTTGTTAATATACGTGACATTTTATGTATAAATTGTTTTTCTATTATGTCATTTATATTCTATAAATTATAATTATGTTAATGTTAATGTATATAATTATAATACACATACATGTACAAATAAAATATTACGTCATTCAATAGGTGTAAATAAATGATGAATCTTTGTAATAAATGTATATGTATGTTTGATAAAATATTCACGTTTATAGTTGTGTAAATATGTGTCGGTAATGTTATATATTTACTATATTTTATCTCATCAATTTTTTCGTCCTTAATGTGATATCCAAATTTATTCAGAATCTAAAGTACATATAAATTAATCTGTTAATAATATATTGTATTTACGTATACCAGGGTGATTTAAAGCATGGCCGCGAAATATTAGCGTATCTAGATAATACAGGGGAAAGATGGGCCTCCCCCTGGCGTGAAAAATGTACCCCTAAAATATTTTAATTTGTATATTAACGTTGTGAAAAATTAAAATTTTTTTAGCACAACTTGTTTACGTTTTATGTGGTACGTGTACGAAATGTCCCAAGGACAATGTGTACAATGTGTACAATGTACAATGTACAAAATGTTCCAGACTGTGCTTGATTTATAAAATAAATGAATTTTTATACTACGGATAATTTTATAAGGGTGTCTACTTAAATCCAACCATTTTAACTAAAAATCAAAATTTACCAACACTAACAGGAAAAATTCAGTTTTACCTACACTTAAGGGAAAAATCCGGTTTTACTAACCTTAAAAGGAAAAATTCCCGTTTACCAATCCTAAAAGGAAAATACTATTTTTACCAACCTTTGATGGAAAAATCCTGTTTTACAGAATTTCGGAGTATCCCATAAAAACTAAATATCACAAACAAAACAAAATGAAGTTCTCAAATAGAAAGATTATCAATAAACAAGTTATAACCGCTTTAATACTTACTTAAACTGATAATGAAACAAAAAACTTTTTAAAACAAAATAAAATTTTCGTATTAAAAATTGCTAGTATTTATCGCGTCAGTAGTCAGTATTTTAATCCGTAAAGTGTCAGTATTTTAGATGATTTTTCATTAAAAATAGTGAATTTTTAGTTGATATAATGGATTGCCAGTGTTTTAGGTGTCAGTATAAATAATGGATTGTCAATATTCAAATTGGAAGAGCAATAAAAAAAATTATTTTGTCAGTACTTTAAATATACTGTCAGTATTTAAATTTAATTTTCTGTATAAATTGAAACTGACAAAAAATCCTTTTGTAAAATATATTACAATACTCTACTATTGCCATAATTACATTCTATTTGTTTTCCTAAAAAAATATTCTCTGGTGCGAACACCATAGAATATTTCTAATTTTTTTGTAATATAGTTGTAAGTATAATATGGTATCTTAATAGTTTAGTTTTAACTTGGGTCTGTAGTGGATGATATAACTCATCATTAACTCAAAATTTTTTATTAATTAATTATAATAATATTAATTATTTCCGGGCCGAAAATGGCCCGAGGGCCGCATATTTAAAACCCTTGATCAATATCTACATTTTGAATTTTTATTTTAATCGAAATACATGTATTTGAAAAATATTGGTTGATAGTATATTCAAAATTATTCTTCTCCGGGAATGCGTAGATTTCAGGATATGAAATTTTGTATTTATATGAACTGGAATAAGCTCTATCAGAATAATCTTCTTTTTTTTAATTTTCGGACCGTTAATTATTTCACATTTTTTTTTTTAATAAAATATATTCATATAGCTGCAATGAAAAGTGAATGCGTATATTTAAAACATTAATAAATTGTGTTATGTAAATAAGCAGTGCAAGTGAGAAAAATCTTTTTGAAATTGAAGTAAGAGCAAAAAACTAAAATGAAAAAAATAATAAAATAATTGTGTAAAATGTTTTTTAATATTGTGACCCGCAAAATTAGCAAAATTCATTTTTTGGCCCTCACTCGCCATTTATTTAGACCACCCTGACGTATACAATCATTAAAAAATTCATCTTATTACCACATTAAGTTCAGCCAAACATAATTAAGTTTATATTATTATAATAGCCAAATGGCAGTGTTGAACCTACCATACCGAGACCCCTCTTCGGGTCTGCATCGCGCAACCTTGTCTAACATAAGGGCCTCATTTTTCCTAATTGAGCATTAATAAATAATATTTTTAAATATTATAACTATTTTGTGGTTTAAATTTAAAATGAAAAGTCAAGAGCTTATAGTGGTGGCCAGAGGCTATATCACACTGCAACTTTTTTAAATTTATTTTTTTTAACCAACTTTTTATTTTCAGGTGGCCTCGAGTTGGGTAGGTTCGACTCTGATTTTACATATATAGCTTGAGATTTTTTACGTTATATACATTTGAGTTTTTGTGAATCACAATGCTAAAGGGTAAATGTTTTGGAACATATGATTTCATTTTATATTGACCATTATTCATTTTCTCAAAGATGCCAATTTTTGGATAATTTATACTTTGCTAGACTTGATTGTAAATTGTAATTATTACCTTATAAATGTGATTTCTTCGTTTTATAAATCTTTTAAAAACATTAAAATTGTAACAAATATATGTTACAACCTGTTTTATAAGCATTACTAAATTGAAATAATAAGTACATCTATGTTGAAGTGATTAAAATTTTAAACATACTTGTTGTTCAATGCTAACTTTGTTGACCATACATTATATGAAAAAAATAGTATGTAAGTATTGAATTTAAAAATTTGTGAGATTCCATCAGTTGACAATAAAAATTTATGACCGAGTCAAGGTTGAACCCATTTTTTGTAAAAATGGTTCACAGAGTCACCTTGTAACTTATACTGTAAACTTTAAATATAATCATATTTTAATTATACATTTAGAACAGTGCTTCCAGATTCAAATAGTGTAGCATTTATGGACACCAATTTCAAAATATTTATTTTTTTAAATCTCAAAGAAATATAAAACAGTAAACTCTGTCTATAAAATCTTTTTTCAATATTTCCATAGTTTAGTAAATTTTTTGCACAAATATAAAGTAGAATCCGCTTATATTGATCACGGATATAGTGATCAGCCGCTTATAATGATCAAAATTAATAATCCCGTATATTTTAATCAAAATATATGGAATTTAGTCCTTTTATAGTGATCAATTCGTTAATTATTTAAACTTTACATTTTAATTTAAATGTGGAAATGAACATTTATTATAATTATAATTGACAAATAAACATTAAGAGTCTCAAGTCTGAAGTGTTATATTTTGTTGATAAGTATTTCATAAGTACGTAATTATAAATGTGTGGCGTTTTTGTAGATTATCATATCGAATTATTATTGTATTATTTTTAATATTGAGATAAAGTTAAGTTAAATTTATATGAAAATGTCAGAACACAAGAAAAGATCAAATTTAACAATTCAAGAGAAAAAAGAAATAATAATGGAATATGAAAAACTACCAAAAATGAGTCAACGCAGTGCTGCTTCAAAACTCAAAATAGTACAATCTCTTTTGAACACAATTTTAAAGAAAACGAATATTCAATGTGCATCAATCATGAATGACAACATGAAGAAAAAAAGGAAAAGACCGGGAATGTATAAAGATGTTGAATCTGCACTGAAGCTTTGGTTTTCGCATCTACGTGAAAAAAATGCTTCAATAGATGGACCAATTTTGCGTCAAAAAGCTGAAGAAATTGCAAAAACTATGAATATAGAAAATTTCAAAGCTACAGATGGATGGTTCAATAGGTGGAAAAAAAGAGAGAATATTGTTTACCAACAAATTCATATAAAAGAAAAAAGTGCAGATTTTGTAGCAGCTGACGATTGGCTAAAAACCGAGTGGTCCAGAATTGTAAATGAATATAGTCCGAAGAACATTTACAATGCTGATGAAATCGGATTATATTTTAGGGCAATTCCTAATCATACATATTTATTTAAAAATGACAGCTGTAAGGGGTTTAAAGTAATCAAAGAACTACTTACATTATTGTTCTGCGTCAATATGGAAGGGCACAAAAAAACTATTGGTAATCGGGAAAAGCAAAAGCCCACGATGCTTTAGAGGCATTGGAATGTTACCCGTTGATTATGTAAGTAGTCAAAATTCTTGGATGACTAGATCTATATTCACAGATTGGCTGATTAAATGGGATTTATCTGTGGATTATGTTATTTATTATGATTATGGAAATGTTATTCAAGTATTTTTATGTAATATTTCGTATCCATAACTTTCATCGAATATGTAAATAAATAAAATTATCTACATTTCAAAAAGCCGCTTATAGTGATCAAAACTGCTCTGTCCCAATATGATCAATATAAGCGGCTTCTACTGTACTAACATTGTAAAATTAAAGCCAAAAAAATAAAAAAATAGCTTGGGAAAAAATGGATTAACCCTAATTACTTTTAGTATTAATGCAAATAGTGTCTACATAAATAATAAGGGGTAGTATTATATTTGTCAGTATTTAATTACTGAAACTCAGTATTTTAATAAAATTATTTTGTCAGTATTCAATTACATATTTGTCAGTATATACTGTATAGTCAAGGACATACTGACAGTTTATTTAAAGTACTGACAAAATAATTTTTTTCACTGCCCTTCCAATTTAAATACTGACACCTTGTCAACTGGCACCTAAAATACTGAAAATTTATTATATCGACTGACGATTTAATGTTTTTACTGACAAACTATTTAAAATACTGACACTTTACGGATAAAAATACTGACGCTATAAATACAAGCCAATAATAAAGAACCGTCATAATCAGCACTCTTGAACCCATGACATTGTACCCCACTGATACCGAAGAAACCATGGGATCGTTTAACAATGTATCAAATGAATTAAACTATTAGTAATAACTAGGGCAATTTATTTATAACCAAAAATTAAAACAAAATATGACATTTCCCAAAAATAATATGACTTTTTATGACAAATTCATTTATTATAGTACAGCGGATCCTAAATGAAGATACTGGAACCCCTAGGGACCCAGAAAATATTTTAGAGTGCCAGCTCGTCTGATACTATGACTCATAAATTATATATATTATTGTAAATGCCAAAAATAATTGAAAATAAAAATTAATTTGTAATAATGTACTTAGTTCTTTATGTCTTTACGTCTATTTGATAGTCTCTGTATTTTTAAGATTGTATATTAAATACATTTACATCCTTATTTCGTCAGTTCAATCATTAACGATTTTTTAGATATCCATTTTGGGTCAAGTAGAGTTTTAACAATTTTTTTTTAGCTTAGGGGTACTAACTGTGAAGTATGTTGAGAAACGCTGTTATAGTACAATAAAATATATTTATAAATATTTTTTTTAAAAAGATTTCTTTCGTCGGATAATATACTCTTCAACAACGAAAACGGATCTTTTAACACAATGATGAGGTTCGACTGTTCAATAGCTGCGCATAAGTTTTAGGTGATTTGATTTTACACAGTATAATTGAAAATTGTTAATTTATATTATCGTTTTAGGTATATTCGTTAGGAGAATAAACATTTTTTTATATTATGACTTGAATAATATTATTATGACAATTGTGTCAGAAATATGACATTTATGACTTTTTAAAAATCGATATACCCCATTAAATGCGTTTATCAGAGTTCCTTCTTACATTTATAACATTATTTTATCATTAAAAAAAATAATTATTTTTATGACATTGTTTGCCCTAGTAATAACATGTTAATGTTACAATAGATACACTTTTACCTTAAAATTAAAATGTAGTTAAACACATTATACGTCAAAAGTAAATACATTTAATTCAGTTTTTTTTCAATCTCTTTTGTGTTACCTCTTATTTTCACCAATTTTACTAGAAAATATCATAAATAAATCAATACAAATTTATTTTTATATTTATATTTATTATTTTTTATATTAATTAAAATTTTTAAAACTTTTTAAAGCATCCACTAACAAAGCCGAATTGCCCATTTTGGAAAACCCTGAAATAATTTACTAAAAATGGTAAAATCTGAAAAAATTACATTTAAAGAGTACTGTACATTTAAAACTTACGCAAATCATAAGTGAGAATATAATTAGTATACAATTTCAGTTTATATGTTTTAAAGAATTTTGTAAAATATTCGCTGCATTCCATAATTGTGTTCAAAATTTGAAACAATGAATTATTTAATTGTGGTTGAATTTCATTAATAAATCTAATTTGAAGCAATCCATGTATGCATTCAAATGTAATAATTTTTTTAACAATTTTTCTAAATTGATCAAAATTTGTATTTTGACAATAAAATTTAAATTGTAATGGATAAAATTCATGTCGGATATTATAAACATTGTAATTGTACTTTGCAATGTAATTTTTCTTTTCAGAGTGCTAAAAATTTAATTAGATAAAAAATATATTTAAAATTTTACAATCATTTCAAAGTTCATTGATCTAATTATGCTTCGAACACCTTTGGATTTTTGTTTAAAATTTAAATCCATTTGGAAAATTTTTTAGAATTTAACAAAATAATATTAATGTAAATAAATTTCAATGTCAATAGATTGCTGTATTGTAAATACATATAGAAATAAATACTGTACACTAGGATGTGAATATTTTTTAAAATTATGTCAATTAATATCACGTTTATGTGGATTTTTAGTAAATTCAGATTGGGTTATAATTAGATTAAACTCAATATTAGAAAATAAAATACATTATTATGGAGAAATAAATACATTAGAAAATAAACTAATTTAGTCAAATTTATGTTTGGTATATGTACTTAGTACATTGTACTAACATGTGTCTTAACTAAAAACAATTCTAAAGCAAGTCAAAAAGCAAGCAAGCGCCTTTTATGCCTATACGACGTAGGCCTTGAAAGTTAATAATTCACTAAAACACCAGTGGTGTAGCGTGATTTTTTTCACAGAGTGTGCGAAAAATAATTCCTTGACAACCTGATATTTTTTCAATTATAATATTAAATCTTGTGCGATAAATTGTCGGCACACTTTGAGTAAAATTTTAATATAGTAACCTCTATAGAAAATGTTATTTGCATTAAAATATTAAATTAAATGAATTAATATTAGTAATAAGCAGGTCGCAATTATATATTATATTAATAATTTATATAACATTAATAAAATAAAAAAAATTTTCCCTCGCCAGAGCTAGGATGCTGTTTGTACATTTTTTCAGATAAGCAGAAGAAAATTTAAGGCAATACATGTAATATTCATTTTTGTTTACAAATTATCAACGACCTCTGGTGCTTAGCCTTAGCTTGACAACCATTACATACATTTTTTTTTAAAATCATCTTTTTAAACATAAAAAGTACATTTCAGTATAGACCCGTTGCCTATTTTTGTAACAAAAAAAAGAATAATGAAATATATAAAAATATTAAATCCAGGAAAAACAAGTTTTAGTTAATTTGAGCAAACAGAAAGCATGCATCATTTCCAACTTGGATTATATTTATATCACTCTAAAATCTAGATACAAATGTCCTATATATTTAATTTGAGGATTAAAACTTAACATTGTAATAAATACAAATTAGATATTCCATTTAATTGTAATAAAATGTAAAAGAAAATCAATTCATGATACTACAATCTAAAAATGTATTGCAAAAGTGGATAATTTCACGAAAATTGTAAGAAACAAAAGAATAGTAAAGAATTTATATATAATGAAAAAAAATTTTTATTTATATTCAGAAAGGCAAGTTAGGGCCATATTACAATATTGGGTTTTAGATAACAGTTTTTTGTCGTATAAATCTTTTAATTCAGAAAGTTTGACTTCAAGTTTTTTAAAATGTTCAATTTTTGAATTTGACAAATCATGTGAAGTCTGCAAATTAAATTATAAATAAAAAACTAGAAAAAATATATTTAAAATATAAAAAGAATACCATAGACATATATTCAACCCATTCTCGATAAAAAAAGAGAATAGATTCCTGGAGTGCAAATTTAAAGGATGAAAATGTAGACAAAAGGTGTTGTTCGGACGGAAATTTATCTTGTTTTCGTTGAAATCGAAGATAACCACTTTCTAAAATATTTTTAAGATGAGTATCGGTAATTTCTGGGGAAACGGTGTGTTTTTGACAATTTGTACAAAGGGAATTAGTAGATGTGTCAATGAAATCAATTTTGGTATTTGTAGAATTCAGTAATTGATCAGTGTATTTTGATAATTTACAAGGTGATTCAGAAGGTGATTCAGACTGGTTGAGATTAATTGATTCAAATATGGAATCTGAATTTGAACGTAAAATGTCAATGTCTGAACAAGATTCCTTGGTATCTACTGGGTTTAAACTTTTTTCACCACTATTCGAATCAGTCACTTTGTCAGACGTGGATACATTTAAATTTGTAAATTCGCTATGTAAAACATGACCATTTAAGGGATTATCAACTTTATTCAATTTTGCCTTTACTCTTTTTTCCCTTGAAAATATTTTATTTGTAAAACATATGTCTTCAGTTGTAGGTGGATGTAAATGTTTTTTAAGACCGTATTTGAAATGCTTAAACTCGAGATCAGTACTACATGTAGCCAAACATGACGAATCGCGACAACGCCAATACTGTCTTTGTTTAGCCGTTTTATTTCTACTGTAACAATACCCTTCATACTTGATTACTACATTTCCTCTGCTAGATCTACCAACTTGAATCATTTTTCGAATTTTGGAATACTAAAATTGGTAATGATGGATTCGAATTATGTATAAAACTATTCTAAATTTCACTTGTGAAATTTTCTGCATTTGCGCTAAATTTATTACTGTAGTGACTATAAATATTTCAGTACAAGTATTTCACGATACTACACTGCATATCTTTGCATAATAGACAATAGATCATTCACAATTATGGCGCAAATAATTATGATACAACAGCAAACTACGTATTATATTTTAGGCCTAAGAATTACTAGACTTATTGATGCCCAAATAGACTCACATTATAATGCTTGTAGTAAATATTTCTAAATTCGACAGCCAATTTTTTTACAAATTATCTTTCGATAATTCGATAAAAATCTTGCAATTTGCAAAGTATCTGAGTAAGCCAATTGCGTAATAGTTTTGTCATAGTTATTTCTAGATTTGTCTACTTTTCTTTAATTTCTGAGCTCAATATTTTCCTTTACTCTGCAATCTTTACATTTTAATTGTACAAATTGTATCTATAACTGATAACAAGTTTTAATCTATATTTTTTAAAATCATTTCTAATTTCGTAGTATCAGAAAATGAGGCTGATATTGTCGTAATAATTGTTTCTATTATACAAATACGCGTAAGATATTTGATTAAATTAAATGTAAAAACATTATGTAATGAATAAGAATTAGTACAGTATATAAACGAGCAGACCGTTTTGATTTCGAAAAAATATAATAAATTTATGTAAAAAGGTTTTGATTCAATTTAAAATCAAATTCAACTAACAGTAGCAGCGTTGGGATATGACAGAATATAAAAAGATAAAAATATATGAGTAACGGGATAATTGCGAAATATAAAATAAAAGTATAATCTAATAAATGAGTTAACTAATTACTTTAATTGATATTTTAGTAGTACCGATGATATTATCGTTACGATCAAGTGACTAAGTAACAAGAAAAAGTTAATAATACATTTGTTAATTTAATGCACACTTTATTGACAATTTTATGAATTTTTCAAACCGGCAAAATCTGCATTAAAAATCTGACAATGGAGAGATTGTTACAAATTATTAAAGAAGTTAAACTAAACCTTCGACATCATGTTTGCATTATTTAAATAACTTAATTTATTTATAATTTTAGTTCATTTTTGATGAAGAAGTAGTATTTAATGTACAAACTTTGCGTCTTAGTCATATGCGCTTTGATCTATACAATATTTATGAAGGGTATTGTATAAGTCTCCTGTCAAATGGTATTACTCTTACGAGCGAATTGATTACATACTATGTTTGTTATTTTGTATTAATTTAATAGATATCATTTGAAACGACATGGGAGGTCATTTTATCCAGAGCCAAATTTAACAAGGTCTAGTAACTTAGTGCTTGATTCACCAATTGTCATGGATATAAGATCTATATTTAGTTTTTATATAAAAAAAAAAAAGAAATTTCATTACAATTATTATGCAATTAATTATACAAAATTAAAATAAACAAATTTTATACGTATATAATTTAAATTTTTATGTAAAACAATTTTAAAATTCATTTAATTTATAATTATATAAAATAAATTAAACACGTCAGAGCCTTATCTGCTCGCATAAGCAACCCAAGAGGTAAATTATTACACCCTGTAAAATAAACAAAGATTAATAAAAAATAACATACATTTATTCTTTATGTAAAATACACCAACAATATTTTCTATACTCTTAGCATCATAAAATTCTTTAGTGTGTATTAGAAATTGATGAAATTTTTCAATTTCAGCATAAAAATAACAATTAACATTTTTATCAAGTTTTTGCTATATATGTGGTGTCAGAAAGCTAGCTTTAATTGATTTTGTTGAACAAATTTCGTTTTATTTTTTTATTTTTATTAAAATTTTCTTAACATTAACATTTGTAAAGTAAGTTTATTTGCTATGTTCACGGTAAAGCTATCATAGTGTATAACTGAATATTTATATCACCGTGAAGTCTCCCTATAACAGTGGTTCCCAAACTTTATCCACCTTGGACCACTTGTCACAAAAAAAAATGTGTGTTGACCACATAATTTTTAAAAAAATTCCCTTAATCCTGAACACGTCACTAAGGTAATATTTAAATTTTTTTATTATATATTCCTCCTTAATTCGAAAATTTAACATTAATTTTGACATGGTAGCTTCAATGGCGTAATTAAAAAAATTATTAATTTCAAACATAATTATGGTGCTACCAGTTCCGAACCTACCGTATCCGAGACCATTCTACCGATGGATCTTAACGAAATTTTTTTAAGATTAAGTTTTAATTTATTAAATGGAGAGATTAAATTTTTATTGAATATCCACTAATTTGTGTTTTTAAATTTAAAATGTTAACTCAAGAGTCTTAAGAGGTGGATAGGGTTATATGACATAATTCGTTTACAAATATTTATTAAGGTGCTATTTTTCATTTTAGGAGTGGCCACGAGCTTGCTAGGTTCGGTTCTGGGAATGACTATCGAACTAAGTTAAATTGTTACATAGATTAAATTTAACGCACGTGAAAATTATTCACGTTATTCAGTAAATTTTCACTTTATGTTTTATAAAATGATATTTACGTTCACTAATAATAATAATAAATGATCGATAATGAATAATATTCTAATTTAATATTATTGTTTAAAAAAAGTTTATCATCATTTTATTAAAAATTTTTCTGGTGGATCACCTAGAATTTCCTGTGGAGCACTTTGGGAACCATTGCCCTATAACATAACACCAAATAAACTAAAATTGATAGTACGTATTTTTTCAGGCCACTTTACATAAGTACATTGTCAACTGACAAATGGTAAAAAATTAGCCAAAATGACATTTGGACGTGGTTAACTAATAGGTGTCGAAAATGTCAAACGTTTATTACATTTTATTAGATAACCATATCGCGGCCACAATTTGGCCACCTCTGACGTAGACGTTTTTGATTATCATGTAAATAAAAGTTATAATAATAAAAAGTTAAAGTAAATAATATTTTTTAGGAAAGCAATCTCATAACTGAAGCTTTACATGGAAAAGTAAGAAATACAATAATATATAGTTTTTATTATTTGGTCAAAACGAAACTAAATTTTGAGTACATGATAGAAAAAGTTCCTAGGTTACCAATAACATTTTTTATTGCAAATACAGGGTTGAATCAACCCGATTGATCATAATATAATTATTTATTTTTACGTATTGGTTAATATTATATAGATTTTTATTCTCTAATGTAACTATTACACGAATCGCGTTTCTATTGTAATTGATAACATTTTTTAACACTTCTACGGTTGTTTTCATTTTTTAAAAAAGGGTAATCTTAGTTTTTGACCGTCAAAATTTTTATTAAAATAACAATTCTTGATATTTTTTGTTTTATTTAGTAAATTTTCATATTATGTTATTGTATTTCAAACTAATTAGTCATCAAATTTGATGATTATGTAAAAATTAAAATAAATTATATTTTGAAAATTAATTGATGACATTAGTGAAACCGCGGTCTGTTGATTACCATAAAGTATTTCATAAATTATTCATTTGATTAAAAAATTGATTGCTTACTTAAAATTATGTAATAGACTTGATAAAATGATATGGTTGTAATAAATTTGACTAATTTGAAATGCATTCATTAGAATGTCATAATACTCTATCTTTTATCATAATATACTGTAATTTACAAATACATCTGGATTTAAATTTTTTAAACAAATCAATTGAAAAAAAATGAACTGAAGTTAGAGAAAATTAATGATTTTGACCACCTGCTAGATTCTGATGAGAAACCTGAAGATCCGGTATTTAAGTTTTTAAATAATGCGTCCTCGTTTCATCAGTGTATAAACTTTTTAAATATCGAAATAACGATAATATTTGAAAAAATTAGAAGTTATGTGCATCTTTTAAGAAGAGGCTCTAAATTGAAAATTAGTGACATGGCAGCTTTAATTATATACCTATTTTGGCTCAAAACCGGTGAAAATGTATACATAATTGCTAAAATGTTCAATGAGAAAAACTTAAGTACAGTGGCAAAGGCGATTGATCGAATGAGAAAGACGATAAATAAAATGTTAAAACAAAAATGGTGGGATAAAATAAGGCGACCCACTGTTTTATCTCGAATATATACATATATAGGACTTATAGGTGACAATGCTAGTATTCAAGTATATATACCCCAGGGTACGGAATGTGACAGAAAAAGAATGTGGGATGGAAAACACAAGTTTAATGCTTTGAAAAAAGAAGTATGAGTCATGGCATGCAAGTCCCATTATGCATTATTTTTTTGTCCATCGACTGTGAGAAGTGTACACGACTACAAGGCATTTAAATTTAATTTTAAATTTTACATTGATTATATGAAAAAAACAGTTGGAAAAAACGATTAATGGAAGACGATGGTGATCGATGGGCTATTCTTATGGATTCAGGGTATATTGGAGACGCACATGACATGACATGGATACACCGGGAATTAGAAAAATTGCTGTTAAAAAACTAACGCAATGCGTAACACAACTGCAAATCAAAGAACACGACGAACAATGTACCATAAGATCACTTGTTGAAAGATTCTTCGGAAGACTAAAGCAAACTTTCTTTTTGTTTTTTCTGGGATTTATAGATATGATCATCAAAATTTTGACATTATGACATATGTAAAACTGAATTAACCGAAGATGATCAAAAATATCAAAAAAAATTATACGCTAAAATTATGGATAAAGAAGACCACGTAACGCAAAAAAGGAAGAAGACGCAAATCAAGTACAGAGAAAAGATTAGAAAATTAAATATTAAATATTTCTATATTTTTGGTATACAAGTATATAATTATATAAAAGATCGAGCTTTATGCAAAAGACTTTGTCTTATGAACAAATGTTTAAGTTATATAAATTAGTTTATTGTTGCTTCATCATCAAATTTTATTTTTATGACTAAATAAATCAATGAAATTTGCATAATTAATAGTCAACCGTGTGCATATGTACTATGCATATCATTTCGTTTTATATAGTTGGCGTAATAATACAAAATATATTTTAGCCTTGTTATTTTATATGCAATATAATTAATTATATAGGTTAACAATATCCTTATTCGATTTTCTGAAAGTCAAGACATTGTACATTTGCTTGAATAATCATGTATTTTTAATCTAGAATACCTTTTATGATGGGAGTATATTGCTATATATATATGATCACAACACTGCAATCAATTTTATCTGTGTTCTTGTGCCACACATATCGGTAAATAATATATAGTACAGTATTCTCTCTATAACTCCCAATTCTTGGTATTTAGACAATTTAGTTAGCGAGATAGAGAATTTAAAACTATAAAAACAGCAGATAAAACCGTTAAATTAAAGGTTAAATTGAAATAAAATGTTATTTGTAATACAAATTATAAAATTTAATACAAAATACCTTAACATATTATGAACAATAGTTTTAAAATTTTTAGTATATATTTTAATCCTTTCACTGTCTGTGTATTTCACACACTGTGTCAAATTTTTTTTTGTAATTTGGCGATTTGTAACAGATACTAATATTATTGATTAAAAAATAAATAGTTAATATGCAAAAAAACTTTTTATCTACTTATTATCGTTTTCTTGCATAATTTAGAGTGTCAAATTTATAATGGGACAAAAAAACGATTTAAAAATGGACGAAAAAAGCCAAATAACGGCTTTATTAGCAAGAGGGAAGACAACTCTTCAAATTTCCAAGTGTTTAAAGCGCGATCATCGCACTATAAAGAAATGAATTAATGATCTATCCAAAATAACCGTAACGTGGACGTAGCAAAATTGTAACACCTTAAGAATTATCATTATTAAGGAAAGAAGTATCATCGACACCACTTTCCAAATGTGCAAACATTTTCAGCCTGTAACATAGGAAATGTATCTAGAAATACTCGATGTAGAGTTCTAAAATCTATATCTTCGGCATTATTTTAGCATGTTTCAATTTTTAATGATAAATTCCACTTCATTTACCTATGTTCATTACATTTGTATAATATTTTGACACTTGACTAATATTTATATATATTCAATTATTTTAATTTTTAATGGTATTAGATTTTTTTTGTTTGCATTTTAAATATTGTCATAAACTATTGTGCACACTCCTCCCACAAAAAAAATTTAAGAATTTAGTCCACTCTTTGGAACGAATTTTTTAATTTTTTAGATTTGCCTAATAAATTGACACAGTGTGTATACTATACACAGAAATTTCACTTCACATGTCTGTGTATTGTATGATATACACAGCATAATTTTGAAAAACTTTATTCTTGTATTTTCATACATTTTCACATAGGTAATTTAAAAATAATACAAGTTTAAATTCAAACATAAATTCCAGACGTGTGGTGATCCATCATAAAATAGTATTAGACAGTGAAAGGGTTAAATTAATGCCGAGTTATAGAGTTGGCTAGTTGTGGAGAGAATACTGTATATATTTATTATAATATTAGAATATTAATTGGGACTTAATTACTTTTCTTGAAAAGTACCCAGAAACAAAAAATACATACAAAATTGAGGCTGAATTGTGCAGATTGAATTATCCTGATGACATATTTACCGACATTAACGATATGGATTTAGGTTATACGAATAACAAAGAAAAAATTTCAAAAATATTCGAAAATTCTCCATTGCTAGATTCTTTAAACGCATATAAAAAGTTGATTATACGCATCATAATATATTAATTCCTTCAATTATACTTTTCATGTCATATTTAATTTTTATATTTTAGAAACATGAGTGATTTTTATCAAATATTAAAGATGACTCAAAAGTTGAAATTTAATAAGCACGCTTCTACTATTGCTGTGAAATCCTCTAATACAATTGTTGAAAAACCCATTGTATTTTAATTCATGATTTTAGTCGAACGTTTTTTAGATGCAAGAAATCGACAATGAGTTGAAATTGAGTTTACCTAAATTTTTGTCTGTAATTTATTACTAATTTACTTGATCAATATTTATTCAGCCATCAAGTTACCTGAATCATGCCCCAGTATCAAAATATTCAAATGAAGTGCCAATAGTAACTAATTTTATTTTTAAATAGTAATAAAAACGGTTTAATGTTGAAGGATTTGAGATAATATGGCAGAAATCGAAAATTCTTAAATAGGCCAGTTGCATCCACATTAAAGATTTGTAATAGCTTGTAATGATGTTTCGATTATTTCTGCTAATTCTTTCGGAAACAACTTTCCTGCTTCATAATTATGACACCCTAAAATTATTGATTATGAAATTAATTTTCGGGCATTTTTCTATTTAATTTTATGTATTTTAATTTTTTTAATTCATTAAGTGAGGTTTTACTGTCAAATAAGCATTTTATATATTTAATTGTGACTTTTATGTAAGGTGCCTAAAACATTTGCACGGATGTGTTAATATATATTTATATTTTAGATTAAATCAGACCAGTACACTTTCAAACTACCAGATATGAGTAAAGTTATGAGACTGGTCATTTGGCTAAAACCTTCCGAATCCAAATATTTTGGAAATTTGCAGGATATTACAAATGAAACAAATGCAAAATGTTTTGATACATCACCACTTAGTCGGTAGTTTTTATTTTAAAACTACTTATTATTTTATTATTTATAGATTTTATTTGGGCAATTTAATTCACGTAACCAAGTAATGATTGTATTTTGAATCTCATTGTATTTAAATTTTTTTTTTAGATATATTCAACAATTTATCAATTTATTGTCTAATGATGGGCACAAGAAGATTATAATTGAACATGTTGCGAAAGGAAAGAAAACTGGAATTTATTCAACATTGCCTGCTGTAATTTTTGTTTGTAATTTATACACCTGACTGATGTCAATAATCATAATTGAAATTGAAGACAGTCAATCCACTTGTTATAACTTAATCTATCTAACACGGGCTTGAAGTTTTAAACGGTGATGTAATATATGAGAGAAATTCGCTAATAAATGACACATTTTATAATTATATTTAATTTTACAATACGTATTTTGCATGGCGTTCAATGTTCAAATATATAAATAAATTTATATTCAGTAAGTATGTTATTTAAACTGTAACGATATTTCATTATGTAAGTGCTACGAGAAATGCAAGATAAAATTTTTGACTCAAATCTTATGATATATAGCTGAAGTGACAGATTTGATGAATACATTATTGAAAACTCGTTGTAATGTTCGAATGTTTAACAAGTGTAGATTTGAGATAAGATTTTATTTTATTACATGAAGAATTTTATAAGTCTTGCACATGTGTTTATTAAAATTTATTATCGCCCTTGGTAATCATCTGGAAATATAGAATGTAGTATAAATAGTAAAGTTATGTACTCAGTAGTACATTACACTTGTTGGAGACAAACTACAGTGTATTATTGTTTTTCAACAATATCTCTTTGAAATAAATGCAATAATTACATGGTTTCTATTGAAATGCGGTTATAGAAAGTAATCAGATTTAAATGACCAGTAAACCAACTTCATTTAACAGTAACATTACTTCAATTTAAAGTATATTTAAAAAATGAACGTAGTGTTATAAATTTTACACAGTATATCTAAAAAATTAACAGTACTTTTGAAAAGTTTTTATAGTATTTATTTTAAATTAACCATAAAAGTAATTATAATTAATTATGAATTATTACCGTAAATAAAATAAGTTAAAATGCCAGTTAGTTCAACTATGTTTATATTAGTAATTAGTATAAGAACTAACAAAATGGTAAAGATTGATGATGAATGAATGATAAAAATGAAGATGACCAAGTCTTTGTATCAATTTGAAATTTCGTACATTATAACTAGGATTCAACGTATTAGTGATTTAATTGTGTGAATCTATTTAATCATTAAAATTTTACTTTTAAATAAATCTATATATAATAAAGTTAGAGTTATATATAATATTCGGGCGCTGATTGGTCAGGATTAAAAAAATTTTGAAATTTTTTTTGAAAAAAGAGAAAAAAAATGAGAAAGTTAAAAATAAAATAAATGATTTTAAACTTTATCAACTTATTAGAAACATGGTTTGGAAAAACATGTTAGCCTTTCTAGTATTTAAAATATAAATCATAATTACTAAATTTTTCAGCTACATTTTATTTAATTTTAGTGACAAATACGAATATAAATTGTCTGATTTTAATCTGCGCCTATTATCTGACAAAAGCAATTTCAGATAATTAAATCCTCGTTCTATTGACGCATTTGTTATGAATAAATATGAAATATGCTTATCTTTAAAACTAGTGAAAAAGTACTATGTGATAACCAACCATAACCCATATACATAATTCAGTCAATGATTCAGATAATCTCTCTCATCAACAGTTTAGATGGCTTGAAAAACTGCAATTGTAGGATCTAGAGATAAATTATAAACTGGGTGCGTTAAATTATTCCGCAGATTTACTGTCCAGAATTCCTTCAAAAATAAATAATTCTGTGAAAAATATTAAAATCAGCGAGGATATATTCGACGTAAAACGTGCACAATTAAATTATTTTAGTTGTAAGAAAACAAACACTACAAAAACTTAAAAATAATATTGAATTGAACAAAACAGACAAATTTTATAACTTACGCAACCATCTAATTGTCAAAGATGGTATTATCTACTAATATGTTAACGAAGTATACAGAATTATAATACCTGATTGCTTAAAACGCTCAATTATAAAATATTATTATGAATCACAATTATATTGTCACCCAGGCTTATCCAAATGCGATAAAATCATAAAAAAACATTACACTTGGCCGTATTTCACACGTGATTTGATTTTATTTTTATCGAAATGCAATGTAACAAATCCAAACACCAAAATCATAATTTTTTAAAGAAATTTAAACCAGTCTTATGTTTAAAATTTAATCAACTTTGGCAGATAGACATCATGGGACCATTACTTGTGTCCACTAATGGTAATAAATATTGGATAAAAATGGTTGATAACTACACTTGGTTATTGGAAAGTGTAGCAACATATGACATAACCGCAGAAACTGTCACAAAGGCAATATACAAAGGAATTATTTTAAAATATGGCCCATTTGTGGAAATACACACGGATATGGGGAAACAATTCGATTGTTCACTTGTAAAAGAATTATGTGAGACACTGGGTATAAAACAAACCATGTCGAAGCCATATCAACATAATGAAAACGATAAAGTCGAATGAGCCAACAGAACAATTATGGAAAAATTTAGAATATTGTGCAACACTGAGTTTCACAACTGGGACAGATGACTTGATCAAATTGTTTATTTGTTCAAAGCATTACCATCATTAAGAACAGGAGTTGCACCTATATAATTGTTATTTGGTCAAGATAATAAAGAAAAAAGAGATAAGGTTAATCAATACATAAAACAATATTCCAATGCTATAAAAAAAAAATTTTTATAAAAAGGTCCAGAAATCGTATTCTAATCATAACGAAGTTTATGCTTCAAATGTTCCTTTAAAAACAAAAAGCCAACATTTGTACAAGGAAAGAGAAAAACGACAACCTCGTATGCCTTAACACCTTCACGATTTTGATCTGAAGGGTAACGAATTGATACGTAAATATCAGATCACGAAAACCGCTAACCATATATCTGCATACAACGTTATGCAGCAATCACTGAACAACTATATCCAATCCATGAAGACGTATACCAAACTTATAGTTAACGATAAAACCACGATGGAATCGGGCTACGGACCTCAATTAATCTCACACTATGAATATTTAATAGATAAATCGATAAATCAAAAGCGTACGATTGACTGAAATTCCCGATTTTTAATTTTTGAATTATCAAATACCACATTATATTTTTTATTACTATTAATAATACATATTCTTACTATAACACGATCGGTACAAACCACTACACCCTGAGGGGGAAAGTGTAGTATCCTTAAGGCTACTAAATTATATTATCAATTAGTTTCAATCTTATCCCAAATCTTAATTAATTATGTAAAGTTTACTAAATAAATTGTAATTCACTATTACAATATTAACAGCACAAGTTGTTATAGGCTATCAAATTGCTTATATGGTAGTAAAAATAAAGTTGAACTTTAGCTTTAATTTACTTTTTTAGATAAATGTCTGCCAGCCTAAATGACAACAATTTCAGAGTCAACAATATATGTGCAGTCTTTTTTAACTCAAATAATAACTAATAATATCAAGTTTTTTTTAAATGAAATTTATATTGAGTATTAAATATTTTATTTTTGTTAGCATACTAGCTGTCGCTGACTGTAAGTTAATTTACTGTTAGTTTAAATGTATCTCGAAAGTAATTATGCTTGCAGTGTGAAATATACTTAATTTATCAAATGCAAGACTTTGATGAAACTTTATTTTAATAAATAACTATATTAAATTATATAAAAAATGTAACTGGGACATTACATCCTTCCTCGCAAGCGCCTTTAATTTGTATATTTTAAGGAGTATTAAGAATATAATCAATTAAATACGCGGGTTTTCGCCAAACCCTTTTAGATGGAATATTTGTTATACCAATATCATTTATAGTTTCAGCCGATGGCTCTGTATTAACATCAATCAATATATCATCAATTTTTTTATTTGATAGATTTTGAATTTTGGTTAATCTAGAATATTGCCATATGGAATTATCAGATAATTTGTATGTTCTGGGTTTCACATTTTCGCTTATTTTAACAGGTTCAGAAAGGATATATGCTTTCATAGATGGTTTCATTGTTCGTACTCAATTATCTTTACGTAAACTTTTATTACGAGTTTTATCACGGTTTTTTGTATAATTTTGCCATATTTTTACATTTTCTTTTGCTATCATATCCACGTCTAACTGATCAAATGGTAATTCAGTCAATTCTTTATTTAAACGTGTTTTCATAGTGCGGCCATGTAACAACTTTGAGGGTGCCATTTCTGTGGTTGATTGCTTATTAGAACGATATAACATCGTAAATTGATTTAACACTAAAGCAGGGTCTACTCCCTGCTTGTACTTAATTCGGAGTCGTTCTTGTACCGTTTTATTAAAACGTTCCGTTAGCCTATTTTATTGGGGGTAAAAATTTGGCAGTGTATCTAGGTTTAATTCCATTGTAATTTAAAAACGATTTCTATTGTTCAGATTTAAATTGTGGTCCGTTATCCGATATAATACTGTCGGGTAAACCTTCACGGAAGAAAATATTTTCTAAAAATTGTATAATATTGTTGGTAGTGGCTTCTTTAACCAACATAAATTCTGTTTATTTTAAATAATGGTCAATGAGAGTTATACCAAAGTTTATTTCTTCGTGAGTAAACGACATTGGGCCTACAATATCTATACCTAATAGTTTCCAAGGGCTTTCAGGGAATTTGATTGGTTCAATTTGAGTTTTATGAGTTTTTATAATCTTATCACTTGTTGCACATGGTCAACATTTATCAATTTTTTTATCTATTAATTTATTCATAGATAGAAACCAGAAATATTTTCTTAAATAACGTTTAGTTTTAGTTTTACCCATATGATAAGAATGAGCCAAGCTTATGCATTTCTCATATAATATTTCAGGTAATACAATTAAATTTTCACCCCTCATCAATCTATTATTTTCTGTCCATAATTGATTGCGGATATGATAGAATTTCATTTCTTTTAATGACAACTGTTCTTTTGATGGCCACCGTGTTAAAATGTATTTTATAATTTTTTTTAACAATTCATTAGTTTTCCTTGCTTTATTAATTTCATTCATATTTAAATATGGTGGATTAGAAATCATGTGAACATACTTAATATTAATTTTTTCTGTTTCCATATTTCCGGGCAGCCGTGATAGACAATCTGCGATTTCGTTATGTTTGCCTTTCACGTGCCCAAGTTTATATGTATATTCACGTAAAAATACACCCCATATCTTTATTCTTGCAGCTGCATGCAATAACTCATCTATTTTACATTTTACTAGATCATTGAGACCATACGGGAACATTCTTGTTTTACATATGACAGGAATGGCGACCTATTTAACTTTAATATTTAGAGAGAACTTTGAAACGAGGTTAACGATTTTTTTTTTTTTACTGAATATCAAATTTAAATCCAAATTTAAATTTTTTATTAAATCTAAACCCATTATGGGTCTACAATTTCAAATCTGTATTTTACAGTACTTCCTCCATAACTGCAGTACCCTGTCCATGATCCTCGTTGCCCAATTGAATGACTGTTAAACGATATTAAATTAGCATAACTTTTAAAAATTTTTTGATCTCCAACAAATTTTGTTGGTAATAAACTAACCTCACTACCAGTATCGACAATTATTTTATTGTATATGTAGTTAGTATAGCTCTATTGTCAATGTTGACTGTAATGGTCTTATTTGCTGAATTTATCAGTCTAATAAATTTATAATTACCGACGGATCTTTGGCTAAATTTTGGATTACACATTTTGAACATTTAATTGTTCTTCCTGGGCAGTTATCATCATTTGCTAAATGGTTTATTGATCCGCAAAGGAAGCATCTTAGAAGATTTAAATACTTTTTTTTCAATTTTATTTACGCTAAGTGCGTTTATACTTTCATAATTTGCACATTTCGTCGAATTTGCAAAAAATAAGTTGACAAGGTGTATTTGATTACACATAAAATTATGTAATATTTAATTTTGTTACATTAATTACACAATCAAATTAACTAAAATTTCCTGTATTTATTCATGATGTATTTTCCAATACATAATCAGTAAATAATTGTTTTATTCTCCTTATAATATTCTCTCTTAGTCTTTCTTTCGTTGTTATTTCACATACTATTGGACTAACATTGCATTGTATGTACATTTCAACTTTTGTCAATAATACCGACTTAAGATCACTATCATTATAATCGATATTTTTTTCGCAACAAAATTCGATTAAATACTGATTTTTATCACTGACGTGCTGTGTTTCGAGGTAGACATTAGTAATATTTTACACTTCATTATTAGAGCCATTCATAGAACATAATGACTAGATTACGCAAGATTTTGAGAATGCTCTTAAAGAAGTTTGCATCATTTTTTTTCAATTTTGTCTTGGATAAGTAAATTAACATCAAATTGTTTAATTTAATCACATGGGTCGATATTAAAATTACCTGAATCATTAATCAATGTAGGTAATTGCATTGATAACTTTTCCAATGAGTTTACAGATATTTTGTAATGTTGAGATTCTAGATGATGAAAGTCTATAGTTCCAATGTATTCCAAGTACATCCCATTATTTATGTGATATTGCTTTTTTAAATGAAGGTTATTCATTATTAAGTATGGTTTCAATTTAATATTTTTACACAGTAAAGTAGATATTTTTAATGTTCAATTTTTATTATAATTATAATTATGTATTATACAAATTTTGTATTTTCGCAAAAAAGTAATAAAATTCATATCGATAAGTCTATGAAATTGCGTTATTTATTATGTGTATATTTAGTGACTGGTGTATAAACTACATTATTAAACTGATTTATTTTGCTTATATTATTTTTATAAAAAGCCAATTGGAACGTCTAATCAATCTATTACCATTATAGGTTAGTTTAAATACTATTAATTACAGTGGAGTTTATTTGTAAAATTTATTTTTTTTACCACATTATATTTATTTTGTAAAATTTTAAAACTTTAATTAAAAATTTAACAATATAATGTAATTGGTTAACGATTTAAAACTTTTTAAATATCAATGGTGAATGAAATATTCATAAAATTCTGGGAAGTTATCAAAGATGTAAGTCGTTAAATCTCCTTTTCTTGATTATTTTATAGAAGTCATTGCAGTATTTGCTGTCTAATGATAATTTAGTATTAATGTTTATTGTTTAACAAGTTATAATGAATACAGTTGATTTTTAAATTGAAATGGGCTGCTGAGTTTTTGGATATCATCCATTTTATTAGTTTAATTGATTTTTTTGGTAATAATGGTTAGCTTGTTGTATGTTGATGTTGTCAACAGTATGATTTTTTTGGTCTTTGTTGATTTTTTAAATATTCGTAAAAATTCAGCAGTTAACTCATCTGACTGATCAAGTTGAGCTTCCTACTCCTTATCTGGAAGTCTGCTGATAAATAATTGTCAACGCGGGCCTCTAGAAGAAAGTTATAATCGATATCTGAATCATTGAAATCATCTAAGACTTTGACGAAATCGGTTGCATCCTGTTTTATAACAAGGAACATTGAATTCTTTTTAGTCAGGTTAATTATGTTTAGAAGAGGAAGCAAGATAATTTACATTACATATACAAGGATCTCCGACATACATAGGTTTGACTCAGAATTTGGTTATATTGGTTTAACCACACACCTATAATGTTTCGTGTTCAAACCATAGTAGAAAAAAACGATATAAAACGATAGTAAGATAACGTTGCTGTTTGACAAAAACGTTTAAATTTTTTTTAAAAAACGTGTTTCTATGTAACGAATGCATCAAAATGTATTTTACAAATATATATACTGTAATAAATACTTGTTTTAAGTTTTAATCAAAATAAATACAAATTAAAACGTAAATAGGAGAGATAATGTAACAATCAAGTTTAGTTATCAAAATATAGTATCCTATGATACTACATATACATACGTACATTTAATGTAATTTAATGATAAAATTAGTTATGCACATGATTTTTATTAATTTTCATAGTCCACTATATTCAATTTTTCAAGTAGTCCACCATTTGCATGAATGAAAACTAAGATATTTAATGTTTCTGGTTTCATTTGATTTCTTTTTTTATTTTTGATGAAATCACACAAACTCCAATTTCTTTCTGCAGCCCCACTACTTGATGACTGACTTAATATTCGAATTGCTATTTTTTGAAGAGCTGGGACTTGAGCTCCAAAATTTTTCCACCATTGATGTGCAGGAATAGTCCCTATGAATGATATTACAAATTGCCGACCAAACATGCCTTTTTTATCTCGATAATGAGAAATTTTTTCAATTATATCTTGCACATCATTAGGGTATAATTTTTCAACAGTATTCCAAAATCCCTCCATAGCTTTAACATCAGTGTGCTCACTTGTCGTGAAAAATAAGAGATCTAGTATATATGCCGTATAATGTAAATTGGAATAAATCATATCCCACCGATAATTATAATGATTCCTAATTTCATTAATAAAGAAAACATCCAATTGATCAATATTTTGTTTAATTTTTATCATTTTGTGGTATAATATAGATAAGGATGGTTCATTTGAATCGACCACT